>WAAG01008141.1:4137-29701 GCA_013390105.1 Tichodroma muraria | reverse complement strand
CTCCCTCACATTGTCTGATTTCTTTTTAGAACATATTGGGGGGGGGGGTTGGAATGGAAATTATTGCTGTTTATTTATGTATGAGAAACAGTTGTAATGTCAGAGATTACAAATAGTAGCAACCCAAATTAAAAACAACCTATATATATTCCCTGTAAGAAACAGGGAATAGGCCAAGTTTAATAATCTGTATCAGCACTGAAAGAGTGAAAATGCTTTAGAAGAACTTGCCTGGGTATTCAGAAAAACAAGCTCCTCCAGAGCTACTGGATGTTGTGTGGCAAGTTCAGGTGATCCATCTCAAGCATTACTTAGATCTGTCCTTCTGGAGTGCTACAGGTTGTCTTGATTCTTAGAGGACCAGCTGGCCATGCTTGAGTCAATGAGACTCTTAAAAGAAACATCCCTTAAAAGAAGGCTTTGCCACGTGTGGGTTTGGTTTTTGTTGAGCTTATTTTTACTCTTGATTTGCTGAATGTACTCAAGTATGCCAGTATTTATTCAAACAAAACAATTTGGCTCTGTGAACACTGAGACTTATGAAGCTTTCCTGTAAATTTGTGATCATCTTGCTGAAGTCCAATGGCTGGTCATCTGTGAGAGCCAAGAGAAAGTTGTGCAAATGGCTACCATAAAGGGACAGGCAGCGAGTTTAAAGACAATTTGTTTTCACTACCATTTTTAGGGAATCTGCACAAGAGTGGTACAACCTATATTCAACACAAAGTTAAGAAAGTGACAGTCTGAATTAAGGGAGAGGGTTCTTGTACTTTAAGCTTTTTTCATTTTTAAGTATTGAAAAGCTCAGGATTGATTAGGAGCAGTGTTTTGATAAGGCTGACTGCTTAATAAAGCATTCCCTCAAATTTTGCAAGTAGTTGGTTTTTTAAAACTTTTAAACCTAATGATCTACTTCTGGATTCCAGAGTAAAAATAATAGTATTCAAGTTCAGTAGTCCCAGAGGAGATGCCCTGACAATGCCATAGAAGGAATGGTTTTGAATACAGGTGAGCAGGAGTTAGCTTTGTGATATTTATAATCTAGGGGTATTTTCTTAATGCAGGTGTTGTGATTTGTTGAGGTTTTTTCCTTTAATCCGATTTCAGGCTTCTCCTTCCATTTCAGTCCTTCAGAATCAGGTTATTACTAGTCTAACAGAGTATTGCTGTGCATGTTTATTTGTGTCTGTGGTATGCCAGGTACTTCACAGGAGAGCCAACCTCTGCTCTGAAGGGTGTGCAGCCTTTGGCCCACAGAAGAATTTCAGTGATTACTGTTGTCTTAGCCAGGGATCAGACAGCTGTTGAGTCAAACCTTCTGGCCACAGTCCCTCCATGGTGACACCACTGTTAGTTTTAAAATCCAAGCCATCCACATATCTCTGAGAATAATATGACAAATCAATGATCGTCATTCTACAATTCAATGGAAAATTTTTGCCTGTTCTGCTTGTTGATCTAAATTCAATTGTGTCCTCTCTCTCTACTAGTCTAATTCTACTGTTGGTTTGGGTTTTGGGTTGTTTTTTTTTTTTAAATTATTTCCCAGAGCTGCAGATGTTACAGATTACAGCATGATACATGAGTTACCACTATGTCTTAGGAGTGCATTTTGCTATATACTGTCTTGTGGTCCATATGCTGAGGAGCAAAGAATTGATATATAAAAGTTGTTAAGGGATACTTTTGGGCAGATGCAATCCGAATAAATTAAATGGATGGAGGAGCCAGTCTTACCCCACTACTATGCTAGGAGCTAATGTAGGAAAATGTTTTCTCTGTGAAAACAGAAAGGAAAGCAGGCTTTAGTGGTGAGATTCTTGAAGAAAGGAGAGGAAGCTTCAGGTAGAAGAAGCAAGGAAGACAAGGGTCCTGCTTTTTGTAGTATCAGAGACTTTTGGTGGCAGAACTAGATAAGGTAAAAGCGACAAAGCAGCAGCCTGAGTGGATGGTTCCCCCTGGTGTCTGGAGACAGCAGAAAACAAGAAGGACATCTGAGAAGCCACGAGTCAATGCTGCGAAGCCATTGCAGACAGTGGGGCACCTGGCATTGATGTGCATTCCTGCATGGTCATTATGTCTGTGGAGTTTGGAGGGCCACAGTTGCTCAGCCTCCTTGGCCGAGGGACAAGCATAACTGCAGAAATGTCCTGTGAGCACTGGAACAAAAGCTCCCATGGTCACCTACAGCTGGGAGTTCCAGAGGTCAGTTTGCAGTGAAGAAGTATCTGTTCTTTTTGAGCCTTGCTTCTTCTTGTGTTATAAAAGATCATTAACAGCTTTTCTCCCTCACCTTTACTGTCACATGCTTATCTAAGACATGCCTTCCTGACTGAAACTGAGGCCTGACCAGACTCAGCTTGGCTTTTACCCTACTGACTTCTTTTGAGAGGCTAGAATACTTGCTTAAAAGCAATTTTAAGATTTTTATAAGAAGACTGTACAGAATCCATAATCTGCTTTTTTCTGCCTTCTCAGCCTAGATTGAAGTTACCTCGGGAAAAGAAAGGTCGGACTGTGATTCCAGTAACTGAGGTGTTAACGCCAGAGTGGCCAGTCTACACCTCACACACACAGAGGCATCTTCTGGCCCATTCACTCTTGCCCTCTTCCTTGGGGACCTGCAATAGTGAGTTCTGTGTTTTGTGTGACACGGGGACCTGTCTGCCTTCAGGCAGTTTTCTATGCAAGTGGGTGGCATGATGGCAGAGTGTGTAAGTCCCTGAGCATGGCTGGATGTACACATTTGCACAACAAAAAGTACAAGATGTATCCTACCTCAGTCACTGAACTAGTTCTATTAACTATTAAACTGCCATAATGAGAATTGGGTCTAAAATCTATTTAATTTGTGTGTTATCTCCTGATTACAGCAGTGCTTTACAGTCTTTTTCAGTGATCTGAGAGAGGTGAATTGAATGATCTTCCAAACCCAACTTAATTAATTCCTGACTGTCATCATAGGGCAATTGTAATTATTTGGAGCAGCTTAGTCAGCACATCAGGTTGCAAGAGCTCTACAAGAGTTCTTATCCTTGTCACTGTGGGTTTACATGGGCCTTCCTTTGACTGTCTATAGCAACACCCCCCCCTTACACCTGCATACACTAACCAGCCTTAGCAGGAGCATCACTAAAAGCTCCTAGAAAACTGGGTGGCTGCAACCCAAGTGACAGCATTTCCTCAGGAGCAGATCAGATCAGTGCAGCACTGCTTCAGGTACCCTGACAAAGAATCCTCTGTCCCTTTTCATAAACAGGATATTTTGTGCCTTTAGAAGCCTAGAGTGTTTCTTATGAAACACTTTCTCCTAAAATGTTTCAAAGACATTTTGACCAGAAGAACAAACAATTTGGTGTATTTTAGTGTAGGCAAGGCTTGCTTTCTTTAGTTGGAGGACCTGCAAGAGACAAAAATAAGGGGAAAAAAAAACCAAATAGGTGGAAGTTCCTTTAGAAACTCTTCAGAAGAGAAGCCAAGACAAACTCCTTCTATTTGCTTGTAGTTTCAACCTTCCTGAGTGCTGGGCAGAGGAGTAGAGCTTGCCCATTCCATTACCTGTGTGAATCCAGGGACAGGGCTTTTATTTTCTTTCCATCTTTTTGTTTATTGGCTTAGCCCTGAGGTTTTGTTTTTTTTTTTTCATTTTGACTGACTGCATGGCAGTTGTAGTTCTTTCAGTCTGGATAGCATGTCCTAGCTTATCAGGTTACTGTGATTTCTTTGTTCAGCACACAACCCTTCAAGTGGGTGAAGAAGAACAAGACCCCCTGATATTGTCAGCTTGACTCTAGGAAGTTTGAGAGGGGAATGCAAAGTGTGAATGAATTCACAATGTTCATTTAAAAGTTGGTATTACTAGAACTAACAGCAAGGTCACAGCAGATAAAATGGAAATTAATTCATCCCTGTGACTCTTTCACTTCAAAGTGTCACCAGCAACCCTTGATTACCATCTCAGAGCCTTGCTTGCACACTACTCACAAGGCCTCCAGGGAAATGGGTCCTGGATGGCATGGCGTGTCCAGGGGGAGAACCCATGAGCTTTACTTTTTTTTTACTTTTTTTGTTTACATTAATGCTCCCTTACTTGCAGCAAAGTGACATTTTCCCAGGGCTTCAGTAAGCAGCATTAGTTCCCAGGCACCCACATTTCTCTGTGCCCCACCTCATCCACGTCATGCAGCTCGGCCACCTCTGTGAGTACTGCTGCCAACTTGGAGCAAATGGAGGAGACAGTGAAGGTCGAAGGAAGATGGGGCTCTGGAAAGAAACCAGGCAGTGGCATCTGTCAGCTTGTAAGTGCTTCCCCTGTTCCTTGCTGTCTCCTCCAGCCTCTTAGAGCTGCTGTGTGGGAGGAAAGAGCAGCACCAGCAGCTGGAGGAAGGTGGGAGGAGTGGGAGGAAGAAGAGGGAAGAGCACCCGGGGGCTGAGAGCCAGCCTCGCTGTCTGCTCCCTTTCGCAGCCCCCTCCAGCTGTGTTCCTGTTCCTCACCTAGAGGTAACGTCAGAGGGAATGAGGAGCAGGTAGTGGTGTGAGCAGCGGCTGTGGGGCAATGTCCGCCACCTCCCTCCCCCTTGCCGTATTTTTGTCTTTCTCCATGCCGGGAAAAGTGCTGTCACTGATACTGAAGCACTCCAGCACTGCCATGCGTTATTATCTCTACCTCCAAGTTAATGAATGGGCAGCTGAAGCAAAGATGAGAAGTGGCCAAGGACAAAATTAGTGTTGCCTCCTCTCTGGATGTATTTGGACTTGGATGGATGATCTATCCTACCAGGAACAGGTAAGATTGTCCTATCCCAGTACACCTCTCCTATCCCACAGACTGTCCCAGCACCTTCCTGGGGGGAGTCAGTGTGATGTGAGGGTCTTGCAGCTCTTTGCCAGTCTGGGCATACCAAGGTTTGTTGAGCCATAGTCATGCTACCTGTTCTCCTCCTCTGCCACCACAGTCTTGGTCTCCATTGACAGAATCACTTCCGCAGGGCCCAGTTTTTACTCTGCCTTTCTCTGTGTGCCAGCTTTGGCCCTGTGGGTCCCTGGTAGTGCAGTTTTGTGCCTACACACCTGTGGTACTGGAGCCTCCTAGGTACACCCACAGCCTCCTTCCTGCCCTCCAAAGGGTCCTCGTATTGAACCCCTCACTGCTGATTCATGGCAGCCCTCTGTCTGTCCCCTGTATTCCTTTCCCGGCCAGGCTTTGCCAGTGCGACGTGTACTGGCGATGGACGCTAAGGAACGCGCCGAAGGTAACGCTGATTCCCCAGTACCCCCAGCTTCGGGCTGAACTAACACCCTGGGCAGGAGTTTTTCATGCTGGAAGGGGAAGGGGATGTCCGTGCCGCAGATGTCCCGGTCTCTCCCCGTTCGGGGAGGGGGGGATCCGGCCCCTTTCGCCGCCAGGGACAAAAGCCGCTCCCGCAGCNCCAGCCCGGTGGGCTCGCCCCTATGGACACCCGGCTGCTCCCCGGCCCACAGCGCAGCCGAGAGGGCGCTGCCCTCGGAGAGCGGCGCCGGGCGGCCGGGGAGCGCCGCCCCCGCTCCCCTCCGTGCCCGAGGTGCGGCCGCGGGGTTCCCGCCTCGGCCCGGGTCCCCCCTTGCGGGGCTGATGAGGGGGCAGGGGGCGGATGTGTTCTGGGTTTTTGGGGACGGAAGCCCCTATGGTAGCTCCGTGGGAGAGCCAGGTTTTGCGGGGGTGTTCGTAAACGCCCTTGCTTGGGGCCATCCGCACTACGCCCCGCAGCCCAGCTCCGGGACAGCCCTGGCTGAGGGGAAACCTCCGCCCCGTCCCCGCCTCCCCGCCCAGCGAATGGCCCCGAGGGCGGCCCGGCTTCCCCGCGGGCACCGCAGCGCCGCGGCGGCTGGGGCTGGAATCGGCCCTCCCGCCCACACGGTCTGGAACTCGGGGGATGCGGGTGCCGGGGGTGGAAGGGAGGAGGCGGCGCGGTGTTACCGGCGATCCCCTCCGGGGCAGGTGGAGTTCAGCACTGCACTTCTGAGGGGTTTACCCACTTCAGCTCTAGATTCTGCAGGGGAAGGGTTTGCCCGTGGAAGGTTTCTCCGGGCGATCCTCCCAGCCCACGGAATGCTCCTTTGTGCAGCCTCACGCCGATCCGCCCTTGGGGCTGCGGTGTGCGATTCCCTCGCCTTTCACTGTGGGTTGTTGTTTTGGCCAAAACTTCAGTCACAGCTGGGCTAATCTTTATCTATTTCACGAAGCTCACGATCGTTGCTTTCCGGATCACCCTCCCCAGCTTTTTTTACCGGCTCAGTGCCTCACCTCTGCGTGCCCTCCAGCTTCTCGCAGCAGCCTGTCTCCCCAGAGCCCAGGGGACAGCCCATTGGCAGGGAGTTCCCTGATCACCTTTTCTGCCTCTGGAGCGGGCAGGGACGTTTTCCAGCACTGCATCTGCCCTGAAATGTCTGTAATTCAGAACAAAAAGCACCTCAGGCTCTGTCAGTTTCAAACCTTTCGGGCTGGATTCACGCTCGGAGAATGACACCACTTCCAAACTGTTTTAAATTCAGTCAAAAATCAAACAGGAGAGTCATGCTTCGAGCTGGACTTTACTTGGAACCTGGGAGCAAAACATCGGGTCTTCTCACCAGATGGTCGCCAATCCTGCTGGGACAGGTAATAGCTGCCTTTTGGAGACCTAGAGGGGCAGAGCTAGAGAAGTGGTGTAAGCATCCCCACCCCAAGACACCCCACCGTTTGTTAGTCCCTGCTCAGCCCCCTGGCAGGTGATGAGAGATGAACTGGGAACTTGCCCATGCGGGGTGTGGCACAAGCACTAAAGGTTGAAGTACAGAAGCCACAGCCATGGTGGGGACTTGTCCTGCCAGTGTCTGTGATGTTCTTTAATGTCTTAGGATACATAGAGGATTGCAGTCTACAGGATTCTCAGACTGCCCCCCATTTTCCAGCTTGAAATGCTCTTTAAAATGTATTAAAAAAAAAAAATCCAAACACTATTAAATGCAAAGAAATCATGAAAAACAACAAGGAACAAAAGCTCTCAATCCTAGCTGAGCAGTGCACAGACAGGAACCTGCTCTGACGTACATGAGCACCCCATAGGGATTAACTCTCTCCTGCCCAACAAAGCCAGCCTTCTCGCTTCTACTTTGCAGCACATTTTGTGTGCTATAAATGTATTTAATCTAGCCAGATAGGGAGATTAAAAGGTACAGGCTTAGTACCTAGCTGCAGTTGTCCCCACCCAAAAACCCCTCACAATCCTGGTCCAGGAGTTTTCTGCCTATATGACAGATCAAAAAAATATTTTCCCTGTGAAGCAGAAACAAGAATCAGGCAGCAGAAGTCTAAAGGAAAACAACAAGGAGAAGCTCTTAGAATAATTTTCCCCTTTGCTTTCCCGTAGTCAATATGCAGAAGGGCATCTATTGCATGTCTACTACCAGCCAGTTAATATTTTCTTACCCTCACCTCTTAACTGAGGCTCCTACAGCCCTTCACAGCCACTGCTTCCCTCAGTCTCAGGTACCCCCAGGAGACAGCTGGTGTCACTAACCTGGTTATAAAAAGAGGGGCAGTGAGCCACAATTGTCTGTGTAAAGCCACCTAACAGTCAATTCCTGGAACACAAATTAGGAGGTGGGATTCTCAGTTTTGACTTTAACCTTCAAGCTAGGTTTTCTCCTTTTCCCAGACCTGCAGTGCCAAACCACTGCAGTATCAAACATGCAAAAGCATCCTCCATCTTCTTGTCATCTTTGGTACCACATCAGAGTGGAGGGACATGTAGGCTGCAAGCCTCCAGACCCTCACCTGCCTTTTGAGGAGATTGCCATTTAGCAAGCTGAAACAGGGGATTCCTGCTTTTGGCTATTTGCATTATCCTTCATTTCTATAATGGAGCATCATTGCTGAGGAGGGAATTACACAGAAATTACTTGATTTAGGTGCTGCATCTGTCCCATGTTTAAGCACAGTGAGAAGATCTGATGTTTTTCCCAATGTACCACATACTTTTATTCCAGTGTTTTTTCCCTGCTTCTGTGGGCAATTCAAAGTCTCACCATGAGACCACCTGTGCAGGGATACAGCCCACAGAAGGTCTCAGTTGTGACTGCAGCAAGAACCAGCATAGAAGAATTTTTCCATAGCCATGACAATTAAAGCATAGCATTGCCTAAATATGCTTGTCCTTCTCACCATAGTCTGCAAATTTAGAGTTTTCTCATTTCTTTACTTTCAGGTCTGACTGGACACAACCAGCATCTTGGGGTGCCTGTATGGGAAATGTGTAGAGATTGTCTCTCTCTTTCACTGACAACCCATAACTGTGGTACAGCACAGGACACGAGCAAGAGGCTCCATAGCATCAGAGATGGCAGTGAAAATCCTGTGACAGTGGCAAGATCCTTGGAGACAGGTATGTCATAACAGGTATGGTGTTTTCTCTGAGAAAGCCAAGTGTGAAATATTTGCTAGCTTACACTCTAGTGCACTTTGAGAAAATCTAAAAATAAAAATCCTCTCTCAGAAGAAAAGGGGGAAATGGGTTCTTGGGAAGAAGGGATTTATAGCGGGGAATTCCTCATGTATGCACATCTGTTCTAGAAACGGAAAATGTTCATGAGCTCTATCCAATCACTTAATTTAAATCTTTTCCCAAAACACCACATCTGCTTTTCTTAATTTTGGGATGGTACCATACCTTGAGTTCATCCTAAAATAAGATAAAACTATGTTGAGGATGGCTAGTTAGCATTGCAGGAGTAGGGTATGAGACACAACTTTTCATACATGATATGGAAATTATCGTGGACCAATACTGAACTCAAAAGTATGCCAGCAAGTTTCTGGGTGGTGCTGCTAATCAGTGTGCCCTGCGTTTCATTCGCTTGTGCCTTCCACACATCAATAGAGTGTAGAAGTCCTGGGGGAAGCACCATAGGTGCCAAACTGGACTTTTCCAAGCCTCTTGTCTTCCACTTGACTGTGTTGAAGGCTCTTGCCCTCTACCAAAATCTGTCGAGGAGCAAGTGCAAAGTTTAAGTGAGATGTGGTATTACAGCATGAGATGGGTAAGAAAAGAGGGAGAAAGCATTTGCTGATAATCAGAATGTGAAAAAATTAATTTCAGTAATTTCAGACTTGTGTTGCTCAAAAGCCAATGCTGAAAAGCGTTCATTGACATTTGAGAGGAAATGAGAACTTCTCAGTTAAGATCAAGCAGACATCAGTGTTGTTCAATGTTTCTTGAACACTACAGGGGGTGGCTTTAAATCCCTTTACTGCTCCTAATTCCCATGTCCTAGGAATTCCTCCTAATGTCTATCTCTAGAAAGTCCAACAAAGTCTGATTTTCATACTGGTTAAAGTGTCCTGAATCTTGGCTTGAAACCTAAAACCTTCCTCACCCATGGCCCTCCTGTCAGTGATGAGACAACAGGATCACAGATCCTCTTAAGCATCTTAAGTTAAAAGCCCTTTCTTCCAGTGCTGCTCTTCTTGTATCCATTTGCTAATTGTGAACTTGGGAACTTGATAGCCAGAGACTTCATGCTAGAGCCTTACAGATCTCCAGATTACATGGTCATAATTAAATTGAGGAGAGCAGAGGAAAAGGAATTAATAACTTTAAAAAATAAAAAGAAAGAAAGAAAACAACAACAACCTAGCCCCCAGAAATCAAATCCATGACAATGACTTTAAATGTGTAGTATGTGGTCAGTGACATATGAGTCACTTGAGCCTATCTTCATAAGAGTAGCAAAATATGAATAAAACACCCAGCTGGCATGGTGCCACTGTCCCTGTAGCTAGATCAGATCATAACAGCAGCCTGCACTGTCAACTAGAGGCTTATTGTCATCAAGGCCAATAGAAATCCTAGTCCTGGGGCTCAGCTAAGAGTTATCCTATACCTCAGCCTCCTATTGCAAGTCTTTCTTGGAGCTGCCTTCCATAGCTGTTGTTTCGGGGTTTTTTAACCCATTTCATTTTTATGATTCCAAGCGTTTCCAAAAGAAGAAGTAGAAGATATGAAGTCTCTCCTCTCATAGTTCTCTTGTTCACAAGACTCACAGCTCTGCAGCGCAGGTTCAACCTACACTTGCTTAATATTTCTGGGCTAACACAGAAGCTGGTTGCTGCCTGCCAGTTTTAACAGTCCAGTCCACTTTAGTGATGTTACCATGGACCTTGACCAGGTCCATCCAGGTTCTCCATTTCAAGGTACGAGTGTGGCCAGTGCTGAACCATTGCACTTGCTGTCTGCAGCATGGAGAAGGTCCTCTGTGAAAAGGAGATTGTGTGTAAAGGATATTGGCAAAGCCTTTAAAAAGGTTGAACTGGCATCTGTCAGGAATGACATTTTTTACTGCTGACTCTGCTCCAGCTAGATAGATTAGATAAAGCAATCCAGGTGCCCTCCAACTCTGCCACTCTGTGGCAACCCCCTGAGATAAGTCTGTGCCACTATTAGCTTGATGAGCTATCACAACCAAAACATAAAGAGAAGGCAAGAGCCTATTTTGGTTTGGGAAGAGAGCTTGTGGTAAATTTGCATACTTCCAAACATGATAGTGTAGATAAAGCTACAGCACAACTGCAGAATTTGGTAACCTGACATAGTTAAAAAACAGGGTCCATCTCATCCTCTGTTGCCAAGGAGCAGACTAGAGGGAGGCTGGAAGGGCAAGATGAGTTTTCCACAAATGGCTGGTCTTCTACGCTATGCCACTCTTTACCAGCATGCTGACATCGCAGCCGTGTTGTGCCAAAAGGTCAAATCCGCTCAGTTCCCATGTTGTGGCCCCCAGTTCCTCAAGGGAGTTACACAGCAAACACAGTTAGCTATTTATGCTATTTATCCCACCTCCATCCCCAGATGAAGCAGCTATTTCCCTTGGAGAGGAAACTAGAAGAGGGAAGAGTTTCCATGAGGTGCAAGACAAACAGCTGGGAACACAAGCCCAGTGACATTGCTCAGCAGCAGTCCTTAGCTCCTAATCCCCAAAAGAAGGGGTTTCTTCTTACTGGCGCTAAATGGGAGTAACACATGAATTCCCAAATGAGTGAGGACGTTACACAACCGTGAGGCAACTGATCTCATGTTCATATCGCTGAGAAGGAGAGGAGCCCTCCCCCGCATCTTACCAGAGCAGACAGTGAGCAGGGTTTCCTTAATGGGAATCCCTCCATTGCTTCTCCCCCAAATCCCAAGCTCCTGTGTGTGGGGTGTGCTGCCTGTGTATCAGATGGGCGGAATGAGGCTGTCGACTTATTTTTCATTCAAAGATTTAGCTGAAGATAGATTTGAACTCCACACATATATTTCAAGGGAAGTTTTTTCAGCATGTATAGTAGGCTTAGCCTGAAATGCCCACCTCTATCCACCCCTCTCCCTCTGGAGAAAGGAGGCAGCTCAGTTTGTTGCCTTTCACTATATTTGTTTGTAAGAAAGTTGTGAGAGAAAAGCTCAAATATATGGGCTGGACACTCAAAGATAAAAAATAACAAAGCAAAAAAACCACTATGATCCTCTTAAGCCGTCCAACATTTGAGGTTTTACCCTGATGTTGGTGATGACAAGTTGGGGAAGGGCTTTGTCCTTTCCCAGCAGTGTGGCATGTGTGTGTGCAGGGCAGGTTATAAAAGACTCTGGTTGGGAGCTCTCCTGCGTTCCCAAACTTTTCAGCATCTTCCATCACTTAACTTTCATTTTTTCTGAGTTTAGAAGCATTTACAAGTCACTGATTAATGTCACCCTGTGACTACCCCAGCTACTCCTGCTCTATGCTGCTGGGTCAGGGAGCGTGACTTACCCAGGTTAGGCCACGACAGAAGCAAAAGAAAGCCTGAGGAACATCTGGTTCCAGTGCTTTCCTACCTGTCAGGTCATATCTGTTCTCTCTGCATGCAAGTTTGAGGAAAATTTGGTGCATGAATGGGTTTTCCCAGGAGACTGGGAGTTTATTTGCATGTGCATATCTGATAAATTAGGTAACTGGTGAAGACCAGCTCTGTCCTAGGAGGCTACAGAGGAAGATGACATTCCCCATGTGGCATGGCTTGGGAGAGGGGCTGAACCCTGACCAGGAGATGGAAATAGGAGAAAGGTTATGGCCCTTCAGGAGTGGATTTCCCCAATGTCACCAGGACAGCCCTCTGGGAGAAGAGCCAAAGCTCCCTGCACTAGGTATCTGAAGAGCTCTGCTGGAGCCTCCTCTGGAATGAGGAAGCTTTGGGCTAGGGCTGATTCAGCTCAGCAGGGGACAGGAGAGGAGACACCCCCCTGGGCAGCACTAGCAGCACCAGGGCTGAGCAGTAGCCCCGTGAGCACAGGCAGCTGCCACACCAAGCCCCAGGTGCCCACTCGCCACAGCCAGACTGAGCACAGGCGTGACTGCCACATGGAAAGGCTTTGGAGGCTGCTGGGGAGGCCTCCCCCCACCATGCTGGATACCAGATGGGGAGGGCAGCTCTAAGTAGTACATGTCCCTCCATGAGAGAGTAATAGGAAGATTACTGGGATTTCTGCTTTTGTAAATCATCCTGCCTGTGAAGTAGCTAAGCAGAAACATTTATGAGAAAAAATGGAAGCATCTTCTTGATATGAAGGGTGTTGCCCCAAGACAGAAAAACTGGCTTTATGTCTCAGCAATGCCACAGACTATCTTTACAGCCTTGGGTAAGTCACTCAACTTCTATTTACCCAGCTATAAAGTAAATGCAAAGGGTTTTTTTTCCTTTTGTCTTTCTTATTTTCTTTTTTCTTTCTCTTTTCACACACTGAGCTCCTTGGGCAGCCTCTTAATATACAGCATGTCTAGTTCCTCACATGTTATAATGCAGATCTTATTTGGTTGTTTACTTACTCCCATAACATATATGAAAATTCACTATACACACATCCTTGTAGGAATACTGGGGTTGGGAGAGGCTATTTTGAGAATGACAGGATGAAGGGGGGAAAAGAAGGATTTTGTTAAAATGCAGTTATTGCCCTTCCTAAGCAAGGCTGAATTAGCATCCTAGAATTGGGCAATAAATGCTACTTTTTTTCTGTGTTCATCCCTTCTTTCATCCATTCTAAGCTGAACCTTTCTGCAGCAGTGTATGTTCTGTCCTCAATTAAAAAAAAAAAAAAAAGGAAAAAACACACAAAATAAAATAAACCCCTGATAATATAATTCCTCTTCTACTGTCTGAGTCTCTGCACCAGGGAACTGTGAACAATCTCCCAGTGCAAACAGCCCCCTGTGTAAAAATAGCAACACAACTGCAAACTTCGGGGTAATCACTGCCTGATTTCAAAATATTTGTTCTGCTCCTGCCCTGTCCTTTATCTCTCGGGCCTCTATATGTCACTAAAGCAACATTCGACAGCTCCTCGTCAGGTCTGCCTCCTCCAATGTGCTCCATCATTATTAATGGAAACAATCTCCATCTCAGAGTATTTAAAAATATACCCTTTTCTAAATATAGGCAATCTGTGTGTGCTTAACTACTACAGGGCAGAATGAGAGGGACCAAAATATTGACATGCACTGGGTGTGTATAATTTGTTTTGATTCCTGCTCCCCCCACAACCCCCAGTGCTGATCTGTATATTACCCACACACCTTGGAGGAAAATCTGACATTATTTAGCATGAGGAATGTAGCTGCTGCTTGGAGCCTGGAGTTTCCTTTGTTTATTTTTCCATCCTCTGTCCAAACGGTGTCAGTGAGAGCGGAGCTTACAGAGCTATTTATAGCCCCTCGCCACACTAGGCTGCACCTTGCCAGCAGCAGCAGCAGCAGACCCCCAGGGGGGACGGACAGGGCAGTGCATGGGGCAGGACTGGGCATAGGGCCCCGGGCAAGGAGAGGAGGGCAGGGGAAAGCCTGGAAGGCAACAAGGGGCAGGAGCAGAGCAGAGGAGGTGTGCAGAGTGGGGGACCATGGCATACGAGGCAGAGAGGAGCTGGGGGCAGGTGGACAAAAGGAGGACTGTCTCTGGTGCTTGAGAGGGGACAGAAGCTGTTTTGGAAGAGATTTGAGGAGGGAGATGTCAGGTAGCTATTTCCTGGTTACTATGAAGGCTTTGAATGAAATCATCTTGAGACAGCCTTTGCCTGAGGGAGTATTTGGAAGCTGGTCAGAATGAGACCTGCCTTTTTGGGGGGATGCAGAAACATCCCATCTCACCCAGTACAGCAGGAGAATCTAAAAAAAGAGGAGTTTGTCTGAAGGGGAGGGGGCAGCAAGTCCAGTGAGAGTCATAAATGAGACTGGAAACTCTGGGCTTATGTGGCCTGTTGACCCAGGGGACTGGGTGCAGAGTGTGCTCCCCAACCCTTCCCTGGCATCATCCTTTTTTTGGGGTGCCAAACTCTGGCCTTGGCTGGAGCAGACAGGCAGAACCATGGCATGTATCTGGCAACCCCCAAGAGGGTCTCAGTGCCTCCTCCCCAGCTCCCTCAGCTGTCACTGAGTCTTTGCTCCCCCTGCCATGCCGGGCCCCTCTCCCTGGGGATCCTGCCTGCTTGCCATGCCCCACTGGGGATATTTTCTCTTCCCTGTTCGTGGGTGGATTTGATTCATGCTTGTCTTTAACGTGTGCTGGTGGCAGTTCCCTAAAAGGGGGTGAGGGCAACGTACCCACTGACACAGAGGCAGCTCTGGGGCTCGGTTTGCAGCTGTGTTCTGTTGTTGTTAGCATTAATAAGCTTGCCCTTGGTGCAGTCTGCAGGGCTTGAGGTGCTGACTAAGGAGCAAAAATCCAGGGAAGGGGGAGAGCAGGAAAGAGAGCTTGATTTGGGAGTGTGTGTGTGTGTGTGTGTGTGTGTGTGCATGCTCTCCCCTGAGTACATGTCCAGAGCCTAGGGCCACCCTATTTTTCTAACAGGGTGCAGGGAAAAAGCTGCAGTTTCTGCTTGAGGTATTGCTTGAGCTGGCAGGGAGAGCTGGGCTGGCCAGATGGAGGGATGAGAGGGAGGCAGGGAGAGAGAGGCAGGCAGGGATGGGAGGAGGGAGAAGGGAGCTAGACACCTACGCAAACACAGAGTGAGAGGAGATCCTTGGATGCAAACACAGACACAGGCTTCCTCCTCCTCCTCACATGCCCCTGATTCATTTCCACATGCCATACACGTGACATGCTAATTCAGGGCTACTACAGAACTCCAGGGCGAGAGAGGAACAGGAGAGAGAAATAAAACCCAGCAAGGCACCAAACTGCAGATTTTTAAAGGGGATTCAGCGCAGCTTAGCCGCACCCCCGCCCCGTGCTCTCTCCGGGGGGGCAGAGCCCGGCTGGCCTCGCCGGCAGCCCCCCCGCCTCCTCATGCCCCCCACACACCCCCACACCACCACCTTGCGGGAGTGGCTCCACGTGAGCCCCGCACACAGACCCAGCACGGAGCCAGCTCACATCCCAGCCCTGGCCGGGACACACGCGGTTACATCAGCGGCACGCTCCCCTCCGCGCCCCTGCGGCACCACCGCGCTGGGGCAGCTCAGCCTCTGCCCTCTTTACCGGCACTGAGGGCCTGCCGAGCTCGACTCTATTTTTAGGCACAGGCACGTAAGCCCTGCTTGCTGGGGGGCGAATAAATCCGAACAACCCCGTTACAAACCCGAACATCCTCAAGGTAAATGTAGTTACCCGGCTGAGGGACAGGATATGTTCCCCGCCGCAGCCCACTTCCCCAGCACCGGCCCCGGCGCTTCGTGCCCCTGCCCACCTCCATTCCCAAGCCACGGCAGGCTGCCTGCCCTGCCTGACTCTGTCACATCCCCACTGTGGCAAGGAGCTGAAAAGGAGGGAAGGTAAAATACAAAATACAGCTGTGGCTGCAGTGGGCTCAAGTAACTCTGGCAGTATGACTGCTCTGACCTCACAGGGGTTTACACCAAGGTAATGGATAGGACAGTTTTATCCTCTGTACCTGTACTTTTGCTTGGTTTATGTGGTGCTTTCTTACCATCTACTCTTCCAACACTGGGTCGAAAAGGAATGAACCACCTGGATTCATAATTTCTATCATGCAGAAATAACATCAGTACAAAGAGCTCTGCAGCCCATCACCAGCCATCTTCCTCCCACTCTCTGTTCAAGGCTGCATTGATGCAAAGACCTGAAGAGCTTCACTTTCTCAGGCACCACCAGGTGTGCCAGAGACATGGACAGGGGAAAGCAGTTTTCCTCTTCAGAGCCTCCCCACCATAGGTAGGCAAGGGCTCTCATCTCAGCCACCCCAGATGAGCCAAACAAGGGACAAAGTCCCTGGACCGCACCAGAGCAAATATGGTGAGCAGGAACGAGCACCCTCTGCACTGCGCTTGGGCGTGGTGGTGGCCACAGCAGCAGGACTGGATCTCTCCCCAGCAAACTACCAGTGATTGTGGGGGTTCCCAGTGCCATTTGCTGTTAGCCCTGATCACCCCATCTCCCATTGTATCAGCTCAGTTTGATGGGGGCTCACTGGGCATGACACAACAAACTCAGCAGAATTGATGTCTTTGTAGCATGGAGAACCAAGGATATTTTGGACTAAATTGTATCCTTAGGATGTCTTCGCTAACTAACTGGACTAACCCTCCAGATATTTCTAACAGGAGCTCCAAATCTGGTAAGACAAAAGCATCTTTGCTCTCTCCTGGGTAGAATCTTGTGTGTTTTGTATGCTTTGAAAAGCTTATTGGAGAAATTTGGGGCACAGTCCTGGTAATTTACTCCTGTGAATAGTGGCAATTTTTTCACCGAGTGTTGAGTCCCCTTCTCGTTTTGGGAGACAAAGGAGCTGGCCTCTTGTCCCAAGAAAGATAAGTTAGCAAGCTGCTTTCTTCTGCATTTCTGAGGAGGAAAGAGAGATCTAGTTTACTGGCTTAGCTCTCCCCATGTGTGAAGTGGCTTTATTTGCTAGACTGAATATCTGAATATTTTGAACCAAGACCTAGGATGGAGAGTACCCAGCAATTTCAGGTTTAGCTGCCATTACTAGTATTAGAGACACTCTGCTCACACAGGAGGAGAAACTTGTTCTGGTTCATACAAAGTACGAAAGAAGAAGGTGGAAAGCATTCAAGTGAAATATTCCACACAAGTATTTTAAACTGACAGTCACATGAACTAAAACATCCCACAAGCTATATAAGACTGTGTAAGGCTTACTGAAAAACAAGGCTTTCTGTCTAAGGAAACAAAGGTCATTCATAACACCCACTACTGTTTGTATTTTTAAACTTTTATTCTGTCCATTCTCAGAAGTCCTAATCACGATCGAGGTCTTTGTATGTACAGATATAAAGGTAAGATATCAACAAAAAATGTTTTTAATGATATAGACAGACAGTTATGCTGAAAAGTGTTGCAAATATGCACATGCACAAGTGTGTCTCTGTGGTTATGTCTAGCATCCTGTCTCCTCACGATACCACCCATGGGCACCACAGTGCTAGATGCTCCCCCCAAAATAACAAGGAAATCCTTGACCAAAGAATGTGCAACTGCAAGTGAGGACCAAACTGCCCTAAGTGCTAAGTTTGAGCCTAAGGTGCTGCCACACACATGCCAGCATTGCAGTGTGGGAGCTCTGCCTCTCCCTTGTCTCCAGTAACCATGAGACAGCACTCCTTCCCACATTTGCAGAAACAAAGATTTTATTTTTTGTAATCACATTAATACCTGTTCTTCCCTCATGCTAGCAATTTGGTTGATTTCTTGTTTATTGCTTTTCACCTTCTACCATCTATAATTCAGCCACATAGCCCCCAGGAGGTGGAGAACTAAATCCTCATTTTGCAGAGACTTGCCTAGGAAAGGAGTGATAAGATAGCTGGAATTGGATCTCTGGCATTCCTAGTTCCTAACCCAAGACACAATGCTAGAGACAGCAACCCCACAACCTGTGATGCCAGGGCTCTTGCTGGTTTTTGGAAGTTTGTTCTGGCTTCCATCTCCTTGGGTTTTGCCATGAATAACAACTGCAGGCTGTGACCCTGATTGTAAATGAGGTCCATGGGTGGGTTGTGCACTGTCAGTCTTGCTTCTTCTCCTCTGATCTTTAATCTTTTGTTTCCCAAATCAAAGTGTTGTGCCCAGATCCTCTCAGGAGTCCCTCTGTGGATTAGGTCATGGGATTCATTTCAGTTCTCAGTGAAACTGGTTCTTGTGATTAAACTGCTGCCACACAGTCGACCCCAGAAAATCCTGTGTTAGGGACTGGAAGGGGTGAGGAGAGAAAAGGCTGTGAAGAGTCAGCTCCACTCATGCTCTCTAGCGAGTGTCTGAGCCATATAGGTCAGGCAGAAGCCATTTGCTATGCTGTACCTGCTCCGTGGAGGAGCAGGGGATGGCACTTTGCATATGTGTCAGCTGTCTTACTTTTCAGTTTGGTTCAATTAGCTAAGCCCTTCTTAAAACCCTGTAGAAATACATATTCCTCTAATGCTCAAGCTACTTTTTTTTTTCCTTTTTTTTTTTTTTTTTTTAAATTTCTTTTTCTTTTCTGTGTTTCTTTGCATGCTGTCGTTCCAGCTCATCCTTCAAACACCCCGGCCATCTCCTCGGGTGCCGTGGGCTATTTTTAACCTCTGTGCAGGTTCGAGCGAAGCCTCCCGGTGCCCGAGTCCCCCCGCCGGGGTGCGGAGGGGGCTGGCGGTGTGGAGCAGGGAGCGAAGTCAAGCCACAAGGGGGCATGTGCTCTTCTAATTCATAAAATGTGCCTTCATTGACAAAAAAAGCTGAACAATTGGTGAATGGTGTGTGCATAAGTTAATGCTGCTGGGGAACACACGGGTAGTGACGGGGGAGCTTTGGCCGGGGGGCTTGTGCCCAGGGAAACAGAGATGGGGAGAGGTAGTGGGGGCCTAAAGGGCACTTAGGGTCTCTCTGTGCCTCTCTCCTGCTGAAGCGGGGAGCTCTGGTGAGGGGAGAGTCAGAGAGCCTAATTCTGCTCCCAGATTCCGCTGGAAGTAATGACAGCAGCAACTCCAAAGCCAGGAAGATCTTAGTGATAGTCACAGGCTTGAGCTGGCTCTGGGGATGCCTTGTCGGTTTTTTTAAGTTTTTGTAGCAAATTCTCTCAGCTACCAAACATTTTTAATTCCTTCACTAGGTGACAGTAGAGAAGACTAAAGGCTAAGAAGAATATTTACAAGAAGAATATTTATTTCTAAGTAAACTTGACATCCACCTCCATCTTCTAGCCTGGTGTGGCTGAACCCATCCTCACCATGGTAAGTTTCCCACCTTTTGCTGTCTCTTCCTGCCCTACAGGACTGTGTTGGGGCTTGGGTGGTTTTGCCATAGGGCAACCAGTCTAGAAGGAAGAGGTAGGGGCTGAGCATTGAAGAGGAAGTATGGACCCTTGGGAATGCTGTAGCCCAGCCCTTCTATGGTCTCAGGTATGTGTGAGTACTCTGATGAATTAAAGCACTAGGAAGTGCTAAAGGCCACTGTAAAGTCTTGCTTTCAAACAAATTTCCTGATGAAACGGATAAAAGAAAATATGAGATGAGAGGTTTTTCTGTCTGAGGACCTCACAATAAATATTTGGTTTATTGGCTTTTTAGAGTCCTATATTCTCAATCCAAAATAGAGTCAGATGTGCCGGGAGTCAGTTTATACCTTTCCAGGATATGGAGTTCAGCCAAAGATGAATTTAGCAAAAGAGAATTATCAGGATGGTCCTAAGTGATATCAGGATTGCGGAGGCAACCCTCATTCTGCCTGCCGTGTGAGCCCATGCCCTTCTTCTGCAACCCTTCCCCTTCAAGTGTCTGGGCAATGCTGTCAGACCTTCATCCACCATGGGCTGTGACCAGCTGGCACAGTCAAGGGCTCTTCCACCAGTCATTACAGACCACACTGAAATAAGGAGCAGGGTTGCAGACAGTGAGTCTTCCCCTGCTCCCTGGATTATTTCCCACTTCCCTTTCCTTTCTTTGGTGGAGAGGGGGAGGGGGGAAGCCAGGCAGTAAGGAAAAGTATCAGTGCAGTCCCTACAGCATGAAGAGGGAGATACTGGGTTACTCCATAGTGACAAACTGGTGTGTCACAAGGAACACCTCCTCAAGTAACTAGGCATGGGAAGATGAGGCTTACAGCCACCATTGTTTAACTTGGGTAATTTAGTCTTCAAACCCCTTCATCTCATTTTAAAAAGGCAGGGAATGCCCTCATCATACAGGTCAGAAGGTAATATTGCCCTCTGTGTCCATCTTTGCCTCTGCATAGGAACAAGCAAGACATAGGTACTGCAAGGTTTTATACAAAAAAAAGACAAGGGGAAGCAGGCTGGATTTACATGTAGTCTGAAATAGATTAATGTCTTGAATGGGTTTCTCAAAATGGCATGTCTGAAAATTTTGAGTACAATGCAGCAGAGGCTGAAATAAACCTGCAAAGGGCTTTCTATCATGTAAGATGCTCTGATAAAACAGTAGCATATGTGTATGGTAACATTCATTGGAGAAATCAGCAGAAACACACTTAGCCTGAAGTATGCTAAAGCCTGGGATCTCTGCATATCCCATGAAGACTGCTGCATAAGGGTCTCCTTTCAGAAGCTAATTCATGATGCTGACAGCAACACCACACCATTCAACATTTTGGGTGTGGCATGGGCAAAGCTTTGGGAAGCCTAGCTTGCCCTCGGGACACGTTTGGTTAGACGAGATGCATGACACTCACCCCTCACTGTGTTACCAGCTTGTCAGGCCTTTAGCAGTACTTTTTGCTTTTTGCTAAATTCCAGATAAATCCTCCATCCGTCAGACTCCTTGCACTTTGTGCAGACCAGAAATTTCTCTTTGGACATCAAGTTCCAAGTGTAATCCTGCTGCACATGGGAAAAAAGGACATCTTCCTTTGACTTGAGGCTAGACACAGCCACTTGTTTATGTGCTCTCTGTAGCCTGTAGCCTCTAATACCCCTAAAGCCATGTGCCACGAAGCTTATCCAGACTGAAAATCTCCTGGTTCTTCTTCCAGGACTGAAGCTCCTGCAGTAATTTCTAATAGTCTTTAAATACAAGATGCCAATTCGATTTAAAAGCTGAAAATAGCAAGATGTATCTGTCCCACCCACAGTGAAATTTGGTAACTTACTTTGTCCATCCTTCTTCCTCTCTTCTAATTGTTCTTCTTTGTACAGTTCCTCATTTAGACTGCAGTCTCCTTGTGTACAGCATGCTCCCTTATACTGAACCATTCAGCACTGTGTGCAGTGAACTGCCTCCTTTCACTATTATTTAGTGCTTACAACATTTGCTGCTGCACAGGTGGTGTGGTAACTCCCTGTTCTTCTAGCAAATTCCAATAGTCATAGGACTGCAATGCCTAAGAAGTCACCAATGAAGTGCTTAAAGAAATATCCCTTCCCAACACGATCTTAACTGTGAGCTGCTAGCATTAACTCCTGGAAATGGCATGGCAAAAACTGAGGAGCTTAATAAATAGACCTGAAACACTCTCTGGGTGCGCTATTATTAGAATCACAGACAACAAATTGGAAATCCAGCATTTATCTGCATCTATTCCGAGTGTATTAACTGTGTAAACTGTAGCTGTATTGATTGTCTGTCAGAGTAGCTTGGGAAAGCTGATATCGTGATACACAGCAAGCTGTATGTTGAGAGGTGGCGTGTGGGTTATTTGGTTCGCTGGCAGAGGTTTGGCCAACGTGTCTGCGGGAATTGTCCGCAGCCTAGTGGTGTGATCTCCCAGTCACTGGGAGACGTGAGCCAGGCCATTGCACAGAGGGAATCTGTATAGAAAGGGAAAAGTCAATACATCTTTTTACGTGATATGTGTAGGCTCAGCGCTCGAACAGAGTCCAAGCCTAGCTCGCACCTGTTTGCTCGTGTGACCTTGCCTTGTGTTTTGCCACAGCAAGGGAGACATTAGACTCTCTCCAGGAGTCCTTCATGCTCATTTCCAGTGTGTGTGTGCAATGGCAGGTGAGGGCCCTGCTGTGGCACAGCACCCAGAGGGCAGAGTTGAGGTCGCACTGCAAACAGCAATGTGTGCAACACAGTTCTGTGTCTCTTCAGTTTCCTTGCTTGCTTTCACCCACTCTTTGCTTCTGTACTTCCTGAAAGGAAATGAAGGAAGTTTAATTCCCTCCAAGCAAAGTTTTGGGATACCAAGTCATATGAAGTCATCTTCAGTTCATACCAACATACACACCCCTAGGAAAATGTAACCTTTTCCATGTCGAGAGCCCAGGTCCCCACACTGGATTTCGTTCACTGTCATGCACACTGCTTTCCTCTTTATGCTTCTGTGTTTGCAGGTTCTAGCAAGAAGCTCCGAAGAGGAGCTGAGGAAGGACTTTGGAGTAGCATGGGCCACTGACTACACTTTGAAAGATAGAGAGCACAAATGTGAAAGGAGCACATATGACAAGCAGGAGACCTGAAACAAAGTGCCCCAAAGCCCTGTGAGGTATGGGTGTTGGTTCTGAAGCTGATCAGCTTCTCCCATTTTTTTTCCCTGCTTTTATCTACCATATTCCTTTGGGCTTTTTTTACTTCCTACAGTGCTTCAGGTCCTCTGAAATCTCCTTCATTGAACCCATTGTACCTCCATAGCTTCTGACACCTTCCCCTTCCTTTCCATGCAGCTCTGTTTACAGCTTTCCTCCCTGTTTCCTCCCACATGTCCATCCCAGCTTTACCCTTCTGGTTCCCACATCACACCTGGAGGTTATTTGACATATCTGTGGGCAAGTAAGAGCATGGAAGTGCTTTGAGGTGTGAGTGTACCATGTGCAGAGTGGCAGCACAAGGAAGGAGAGCCAAGGGCCAGCCCCAGGCTGCTCCTGGTGCATTGGGAAGGGGGTTGACAGCTCTGGAAACTCACTCTTGGTCAAACAAAAGTGCCACATGAGGGAAAATGATGTCTGCACAGCACCAGGTGGCTCTGGCCAGAGACAGGCTTGGTGCCCAGCAGAATTCCCCTCTACTGTGCTTACACAGAGAAGAATGGGAGGTGTTTCTAATTTGTCTTCTTAACTACCTACCTGGCCTTCATTCTGCCTTTCACCACACTTCTGAGCTAGGGCCCCAGCTCTACTCCCTTGCTTTTTTTTTCTGTTGTCTTCTAACCCCCTCGCTCTAATTGCTTTTGTGCCTCCAGAATCCTATCCTCTCCTTCCTGTGCTCTCTTCCAGACCCTTCTTCCTTCTGCATCCAGCCAACCCACCCTGCCCTTCTTCAGCCAGTGCACATGCCCCAAGGCCTTCCCTCTCTCCCCTACCCCCAGAATGTAAAAAAATTTAGAAACTTCAGAATAGTTTGTGCTAAAGGGATTTTTTGTCAGTGACTTATTGGAGTAGATGACCAAATTGCTTGTTTTTCTTCAACTGCATTCATTTTCCTTGCTCCAGGTAACCTAATCCTGTTGTTTTTAACGGTCTTCTATCTTCCCTCAGTAAGTCATTGCTGATTTTTCCTGACTACTTATGTTTCTAAAACAACATTGGACTGTTTATTTTAGAGAACTCACAAATGTTGGTTTAAACCAGAGATAGTAGGGTTTGGACAAAAGGAGCTCTTGTAAAACATGAGAAGCGTGTATATCACTCTGTTCCCAAAAGCTGTCAAGAGAAGTCACCTGCATGGTGCACGGGTGCTGCTCAGGTTTAGCCAACAGCCCATGGCACCCTGTGATCCACGTGGATCACTTAGCTATTTTCAAAGCAAGCTGCCTGGAAACCTTCTTGCCTCAGCACATCTTCCTTCTCATGGAAAACTCACTTTCTTTCCTCGTGTGGGGACCTAAGGTCAAAGGTTAATCACTTCTGCAGTAGAGTGTCATCACTGGTGCTGACCACTAGCAGAAACAAATATCAAAGAACAGACCAGTCTGAACAGGGCCAAAGCATCTTTTGCAAAATGATAATGAGGATGATGATGATGACAATAATAATAGTAGTAGTAGTAATAATAATAATATCAGTAGTAATACAAGGATGAATGAATGCATGAATGAATGATTCATACGATGGCCGTGCTTTCAGTCTTTATTTCTCCCTCAGAACTAAGAGTGGAGCCTCTGTGCGCACAGATGACATGTGAGATGCCCATCTCAGGCAGGCTGCACATCTGCAACTTCTAGCTCAAATGACTCCAAATTTGCCCCAAGTGGTTTTAGCCAGGGCCTCTGGGAGGTTCATCAGTATTGCAAAAATTAGGTCGAGCATATGAATATTGGGGTGTGTTGCATACTTCTTCATTTAGCAGAATATGATGCTCATCCTTCGCTACAACAGGGCAATGTACACTCTCCAGGCTGGATCTGAGCGTATACAGTGCTGAAGTATTGTAAGTAATAAATGGTGTACCCAAAAGTGCCTAGCTGCAGTGGTGATTAATCATTTAGGCCCTGATCCTGCAAACATGCATGAATTTAATGTTACTACTATGAGTAATCCCCTTGATTTCAAATTAGATTAGTCACAGTCTTAACACTTGGCACGTGAATAAATGTTTGCAGGGCTAGAGCCCTATTTATGGCCTGATCTTGCAAATTATTACTGTCTAGCACTGTGCCTCTGTTTCTGAATATTTTCACCAATGCAAGAAAAAAAAAAATCCTCGCTCTCCTGAACTGAGAATGTTGCAGGATTAGATCTGCTGTTTGGTACGTATGTACAGCTCTGCATCGTGTAGGTCATGGAGAGGTATAGCTGTATGTGGCCATGGGTGTGTGCCTTGATGCAAACCACTCAAAAGCTGATCGCCATCAATGTTTTTTACTGCCCTTTACCACTGGTGCTAAGATAAAGGTCTACCATCTACAGTGTAAATGGAATTTTTCTCTTATTTCTCTTCTATAAAAAAAGGAAGAGAGAGAGATTAAATCAGTTTTGCTAACTTAGGATGAAGACAATAAGGAACCCAATAAGCAGCTTGCAAATTTAAGTCACCAGTCTAATCAAATTCCTCTGGGCTGCGGTGTCCTTTCTGTGAAATCAACCTGCATTAAAGCGACTGGGTTGCTGTTTGTGAATGTACCATCTCTGCAAATTACCACTGCTCTGTTGCATTGTGTTTGTATGAATGGGGGTGACATGTGCTTGCCCACAGGTCCACGTGAGAGAGGTGGGGTGAGGAAGGGAAGATATTTTTAAAATGAATCTAGAGGGAGAAAGTGGAAGCTGCAGCTTCATAGAATGTGAATGGTATCCTAAAATAACCCCTGTCATCTGCCCACCCACCCACTGCCAAAATCAAGGTGCAGCTCTTTCATTTAAAATTAATTCTTGGCCCCAGAGGGTATCGATAGATCAATATCTTGTGCTTCTGATCTCTTGCGGGCCACCCTTCAATGGCTCATGCAAAGGCTAAAAACAGAAAGATGCAACACAAAAGATACTGCAGTCAGCTCAAGCAAGGGAGATATTTTTAGATCAGAAAAGGGAAAGGAGGGGAGAGGGAGAGAGAAAGGAAAGAGAGGGAGAGAGGCTGGTCTAGGGTTTGCAATCTAATTTGGTCTCCCTCTTCCCCCCTCCTTTTTTTTTCTTTCTCTCTTTTTTTATTCCATCGGTGGTATTTTCCATACAATCTGATTTCTGCCCGCTTGGCTGGGGGG
>WAAG01008140.1:0-47969 GCA_013390105.1 Tichodroma muraria | reverse complement strand
GGCAGCTCCACAAGGTTATGGGAGAAGGTCACATTGTGAGCCCTGATGCCCTCCATGTGTGGTTGCTAGCCAGTTCTTCAGCTGCTGGTCATATTTTACGCGTGTAGGATTTTTTTTACTCATTAGGAAAACTGTGGATTATATGCTGATGTAGCAAAAGGGGATATGTGTTTCTCCCCTTCTTTTGTATAGTAGGATGGATAGCAGCATGCCTGTGTTTGCCAAATAGCTCTCTGAAGCTACAGTTTGGGCATAAGCTGAGTTACTTAATTAGTTGTATAGCTGAATAATTACTTTGGCTCTTCTTCAGAGCTGCAGACACAGAAGAAATAAAGGAGATGATAGGAAGGAGACACTCGCCTCTCTCTAATGGCCTGCTCCTGCTATTGTAATGAAGGAAGCATGTTACACTTAATTTTAAGGACAGCAGTTCTTTCACATGCATCTATTATTAGATTATCTTTGTGTTACAATGATGCTTTCTTCCTGTTTAGCTTCCATAAAACAGTGTTGCAATTTTTTTGCACATAATGAAGAAATACGTTGAACTGACGTACAATCTCTCCTAGGGTGTACTTCTCTTTCCTCTCGAAAAAGGTGAAGAAGGGGTAATGGGCTACCCGGGACAAAGGGTGAGTTGCTTATTAAAGGTAGAATTCACTCAGCTGTGTGTGGATCTGAGATGAGAGTTTGCCTTCTGGAACAAAACACAGATGAACAAATCATAGAATTTATGGTTCGTCAGATCACTAGGTTTGGCCAGCTCAGAACTGCCTGAAGCAGGAAAGCGAAAAGGCCATTTTGAAATGGTGACTCCAGGGGACTCCCAGGTATGCCAAAGAATGGCAAGGTATGCCTGTGCCATCACTGGGAAGCCTTGTCCATCTCTCACCTGAAGCTGTGCTCACTACAGCTGCTGTGCTGGTCCTCAGCACAGACTGTACTGCACTGTTCCCATCTGAGCTGTCTGCAGACCATGGTTAACAAAAACATGAGTCTGACTCCACTTACTTGTGGACTCAAACAATTAAGTCAATCTAAATGCTTCCTTGTAGCATTGTTTTGGGGGAGTGTTTCTGAAGTGCTTAAATGGAATGAGAACAGCACTGAGAATACATTTTTAGAAAAATCTCAGTCATCTTTAAAATCTTTATTGTCAATTTACAATGTACTGATTAAGAGAGGAAAAATACCAGATTAGATTTCAGACCTGTACTGTTTGCACCATACAAAAATACAATTGAAAACATATCTGAAGTGTAACTGTTAGAGTTTCAAGCTGTTAGATTTATTTTATCTAAGAAATAAAAATGGTTCTTTGCCATGAGGATTATAATGTCATTTTATTTTGTTAATTTTATTGTACCTTCATAGGGACTGCCTGGCATCAATGGTTTTCCAGGACTCAGTGGAGAAAGAGTGAGTATTTCATACAAGACTGTTGTTTTTAACACATATGTAGACAATCTGTCTGAAAAGTAAACTGCAGACAAATTCTGCCTGCAATTACACTAGCTGTAGTCTAACAAATATCATCTGGGTTCATCCATCATTCTAATTTTGGGTCAGTTATTTTTCTCATCAGTGAGAAAAAAAAAATTACCCTATGATTAAAGTCCGGTTTTGCTTAAACCATGAGCATCTTTTGAGAGCACTACAGGGAGGTGTCACTTTCATTGTTCTAATTACTATGATTATGATTTTTGTAATTTTTTTTGCTACAAGCAGAAACTTTTTTAAATAGCTTCCTGCAGATGTGGTTGAGATACACAGTTATCTTGGATATCACAAAGGGAAGAGAGATGGAAACTGATAAATATTCCAGTTAAATCTCTGTCCCCATGGAAACACACCCAAATATTTAAAATAGCATTCTGTCAGACAGAGTCTTTCTGTTTGGTCTCAGAAAAAGGCTTCTTCAGTCAGTGTTAGAAATCACTTCCATGAGGTAAATAGCTGTGGGATGCACGATTTTTCCATGCTTTGCCATCTTTAGTTGTTTAAAGATCTGTCCTGCCACCAAGGCATAACAATAATAACATGAAACACATGGGACATAAAAGTGCACGAAATCTGAAAAATAACATTTGCACAGCTATTCAGTCCTGGTGGTGTGGAAGGGAATTGCTATTATTAATATATACACGGAGAGGCTGATGTAAACCCATTAAATCCCACTGGTTGACCTTAACATAGGTTCAATGCTCCAGTCAGATGTGAGCAGTGGCTGCTCCTTTTTGAGGATGAATCTTGGCAATAATTTTAGCAGAAGGTACATTGGTTTGGATGGACTATCATTAAATAATATGTGTGTGAGAGGGGACACCCTACTCTATGTGCTATTCACAACCTACTTTTTGTTGAGTTTTGAGTGATTTTATTTTTAAGAAAGAAAGGAGGGTCATTAAGTCCTGCTAGCATACAGATGAAGTTGCAGTTAAGTAGAAAGCTGCTGGCTTTGCTTTTAGACCACCAGCTCCACCTAGTGTAAAGAGATTTTACACCTGATAATCAAGAGGCTCGTTTTCCAATGGTGTGATGTACACTTGCCATTATGGAAAAGTCTCTGAAACATGTGATTGGGTTTGTGGTATCTTGTTGAGAGCTGTGGTAGTTTCAGTGCTTCAAAACTACTTCAAGAGTGACTTACAGAGCTGGTTATTAACACTCAAGTTCTGGGTAAGAGTTGTACCCACTGTGAAACTTGAGGGATGCTGAGATTTTAAAAAAACTGACTAATAATCTAATTGTAAGTGTGAATTATGCAAAACTAATGTGTTCATTGACATCAGTTGTTGATCTGGATACTGTTTTATACTAAAAGCATATTTTTTTAACACCAGTCTCTTTCCAGAGTACATATAAACATTTCCTGTAAAGAACAAAAGTTGTTGAAGAGCTGAGTAAAACACACAGAAGAGATTATCTCATCTGGGTCAGCATCCCTAAAATCTGGCTGCTTCTGAGTTTTTCTCATTCAGCCCTTCTTCAGCCAAACAGTCTCCAGCCACCTGCAAAAGAGCAAAAAGGACCTGTCAGTGCTATTTCACTGCTAACTGTTTCCATTCCAGTGAAAATACGTCTACTTTTAATGATTCTGACTAGTTTAGTTTCCTTGCAGCAGGCTGGTGTGGTCTGGCTGCCTGGCCCATGTTTCTCAGGGTCAGCTGGCATGAAGGGGATCCCCTTTTCTCCTCCTGCACCCTGCAGCATCCATGGAGTGGTGTGAGTGTAGGTGCTCCTTCCATCTGCACCACTGCAAAAAGTGACAGAGCCTGCAGCACAGCAGGTCCCTCTGGCCTTTGGCAAGAGTTAGGCTTGGTCCAAGAAGTGGGACATCAAGCCACAAGGAACCTTATTGGTGTTATAGAAATTGCTGCTGACCAAAAATTTTAGTCTCTCTCTGATAAAGGAAAAGTCAATCATTTTTGTGTATATTACAGGGTTTTCCAGGATTTGATGGTCCACCCGGTGGCCATGGTCCCAGAGGAAGCAAGGTACTGCTTTACTTTCATTAGCTAGAAGCAATAAGCCAGATGTCATTTTGCCTTCTTTCCTTTTCAGTCATCATGTAGTAGCAATTGTGTCTGTTGTCATTGTAGAACCAGTTACGTGGTTTGTTAATTTGATACCATGGAGATTTCTTAAACGTCTTGTCAGTGCCTTTGAGAGTTTGGGGGTTTGTATTTCATGGGCATACCTTTCCATTTTAAAAGAAATTATCTATAATAATGTGCTTGGGTGTGATACTTCAACTTCTGTTGACAGGGGGAGCCTGGCGAGATGGGTCCTCCAGGGCCAGATTCCTATTTTCCTTCCCGCATCCCAAGGAAAGGTACGTTATCTCTGCTTAGATTGTTTATCTTAGCTGTTTTACTATCTTCCACATAGATCAAAAGCATGACATTCTGAGAATTCAACTCCTTAAAAAAATGTTTGCTGAAGTGTTCCAGAAGCTGCAATTGCCTTCCAAGAGAGTGCCCTAATCACCTTTTTGCAGGCAGGTGGTTTCTTTGTCTCTCCCGCTGAAGCTGGATTGCTGTACAAAAGGCTTCCATGCATGCCTGTATCCACAGAGAAGCAAGCAAAAAAGCGTGTGACTTTGTTGTCCAGTGAAAGGAAGAAAGGGAGTCTGTGTTCTGTGTCCTGTTTTGGACTTTGGATAAAGCACGGTAGTGGCAGCACAGCAGAGAGCATTCTTATCATCTAATAGACAGACAGAAAGAAAGAAAGAAAAAGAAAATACCCCACACATTTAAAAAGCCTTGAGTAATGTTATTTTTCCTATTTTAAACTGACAAATTTCCGTTGTGATCTTTTCACTAAGCTTGTAGCACCCAGTGTCAGCTGTTCTGCAGAGCTGTGGTGGCTCTGCATGGCTAGACTAGAAACACATAAAAGGTGGTAGCAGTTTGCCAAGGCCAAAATTATTCAAGGGAAGGTGCCAGCAAACAGCAAGACTGATCACATGCCATTGCCTTGGCCTTTGTCCTCATACCACAGAGTTTACTAGTCTTGTTGAAAGCCAGCGGCTAGCAGTGAATGGTTCCCTTCCTCCCAGAGACAGGGAGCAAGAGGCCCAAAACATTGGTCAAATCACCCCGAATACCCTGCCAACCTTTTAGAAGCAGGAGGGACTGTGCAGGCAGGGGGCTGAACACCCCACACGTCCTCTACTATTGCTGATCTTTGACAAGAGCATGACTCTTTCTGCAGGCAATACTGGGCCCAGGCAGATGCTTTTGGTAGTGGGAAGCAAAGGAATGCTCACATATCACACCTCTGTCACAGTAGAAACTTCCTGCAGGAAAAAGAGGGGTTCTCCTCAGAGAGCTGCTCTTCTGTGCTTCCCAGGAGCAGTGTAGCTCCAGCTGCATATTAGTAAAAGGTGAAAGACACTATCCTTCTTCCTGGGCTTGGTGGCTCCACACCATTCCTGTCAGTCCATTTCTAAAGCTATGTTGTAGAAACTATTTTAAACTCTACTACTCGAAAGCACTTGAAGATTCTAGTATTTGCTTTTTCATAAAGAGCAACGTCATGCTAACACATTTTGTGGAACCGGGGATGTCTTTCAGGTGCAAGAGGTGATCCTGGCTTCCCAGGTGTTTCTGGACTCCCAGGAGACCGAGGAGAGGAGGGAGATCGTGGATTGCCTGGTCTTCCTGGATTTTCTGATGGTAATACCCCAGCAATACGTGTTCTAAAAGCCTAACTTTATAGGGAGTTTTGACTGATACAGGGTCACAGTGGGGAAAATTTTTGTGCTGATCATGTGATACACAGTGCAGAGTAGTAGATAATAACTGGGGGGGCAAAGAACAAGAGGAGTTTTTTCCTTTGGACCAATGGGACTCTTGCAAAACTACTGAAATAGAGATGATGACAGAGCCTTGTTTCTGTAACTGCTGTTGCTTTGCTCAACTGCAATTACCATTTTTGCTCCATTCTAAATATGTCCGTTTTTCCTTGCACGTTAGATGCAATTGTATGAACTTTCTTTTCTGTTACATCACAGCTCTTTGGGCAGCACTGTTAAGAAATCGTTTTGAATTTCTTCCCTGGTTCTGTTTCAGGGGATGGGGATAAGCCGGGCTTACCTGGAGAAATGGGGCCAAAAGGTGAAAAGGGTGAAATAGGATCTCCTGCTTATTATGCGGGACCACCTGGGCTTCCGGGTAAGGACGGCTCACCAGGACTTCGTGGTCCACCTGGTCCTGTTGGAGCCCCTGGTAAGTGCAAAAAGAGAGAAGATGAGAACTCACAGGAACATCTTTGATTATTTTAAAGACAGCTGTTGTCAGGGCAAAGTGAGACATTGACAGAATGAAGTGAGTTGAATTTAATTGAATTGAATTGAAAGGAAAATGAAATGAGAAGGGGGGAGGACACGAAGAGAAGTCATGTACACTCATCAGTGAAGAAAAGGTTCGCGTGATTTTTAGACAGTCCTGGCAACATTTGAAAGAATGGAGAAAAGTATGTTCAGGAGGTGATCCAGAGCAGGCTGTTTGTGCTAATGCAGAGTAGTTTGGGTTGAGAGGAGGAATTCACCGTTAGAGAGAGCAGAGAATGGCAAGGGTTGTCTGCCACAGCAGATGGAAGTTACTGAAAATGAGTGTGAGAAGCTGTCAGTAGATGAGAGAGGAAGAGAGAAGGGACATCACAGCAGGCTGGGTTAGACAGTAAGTGAAATTATAGGAATCGGGGGAAAATGCATTGCAGCTCAAAGAAAGAGGAATGAAAGGGAAAATGAGTAAATCTGCAGTAGATGTATTTATATTTTTATTTGATTAAACTTCTAGGTCCTCTCTTTGGATTAAAAGGACGAGAGGGAACACCAGGTAGATTTGGTATACAAGGTTTCCCTGGGCCAAGAGGACAAAAAGGACCTAAAGGTAGGCTATAACAGATAACTCAATAGATGATCTGCTATTATGCATTATGTAAAGCCCCAGTGTGTGTTCAGTCCCGGTTTATTGAACTATGACATGCATGAGGACTGATGAATTTGGTCTGGGGCTAACACAACAAAGAAACACTGTGTTGGATTCTTGTCAGAAAAAAAAAAAAGTCATTTTCTCAAGTATTTGAGAAACTATTCAAATATTCTCAAGTCTATGTATAAGATGGATGCAGCTGCACATCTATTTGTTGTTGATAGAGCTTTCTTTCTTCTCATTCCAATCTTTTCCTTAGGTGAAGAAGGGGATTGCACTACATGCCTTTTGGGTGAGGAACTCAGAAGGGGCTCTACTGGCCCCCGTGGCCCTCCTGGCTTTCCAGGAACCCCTGGCCAGCCTGGAAGTAAAGGAGAACCTGGCGATCAAGGACCACATGGTCTTCCTGGCTATCCTGGAGCAAAAGTGAGATAGTTGTTTCTTTATTGCTTAGTTTTATATGCCTACTATGAAAAAAATCCAAAATCTGATGCTATTCTCCATGGAAAAATGATGAAAAGTGTGATTCCTTCCTTCCTTCCTTCCTTCCTTCCTTCCTTCCTTCCTTCCTTCCTTCCTTCCTTCCTTCCACTAGCTATGAACTACCTAGTATAGGACTCACACACTTCTTCAGTGGGCAGGTACTATTCTTGTATTTAATATCATGCTTGGACAATTAGGAGTAGAACTTNCTCCCTCCCTCCCTCCCTCCCTCCCTCCCTCCATCTCAAGAGGTTATCTATAAAATACTAAAAGCCAAAAATTGCTAGGATGGAAGTGAAAATAGGAAATTTTGGGGGAGAGTGGAAGATTTCCCCATAAAGCAAAGTCCACCTTCTATCTAAAGAAAGCAGAACCCTTCTGAGCTGCTGTAGTACTGAGTATGATCTGACCATCTAGAGGGGAAACATATCCAGCAGTATCCTAAGGTTGTTGCTTATAGGATGCATACGTTAAACTGATAAAATGTAAGGTTCTTCTTTACAATATAAACTTTCTAAAAATATTTAATATTCAATAACACTGAGGAAGGGGCTTTGCTTATAACAACAGCTTGTTTGTTAATGATACGTAGAGGTGCTGTACTATGTGATGTGCTAACTGCACCATGGCTCCTCACAGGCAGAACTGGCTTTAGTCAGTCACATCTCCCAAGATTTTAGAAAAAGTCCTTTGTATTGCTGACCCAACAGCTGGTTTTGTTTATCAAAGAATTGTAGAATGCTTTGAGTTGGAAGAGACCTTAAAGATTACCCAGTTCCAAATCTCTGCCATGGGATGGAACACTCTCCACTAGACCAGGTTGCTCAGAACCCATCCAACCTGGCCTTGAACACTTCAGGGATGGGACATCCACAACTCTTCTGAGTCTGTGTATCTGCTTCAGTGCCTCACCACCCTTACAGGAAAGAATTTCTTCCTAATATCTAATCTAAACCTACTCTCTTTCAGTTTAAAACCATTCCCCTTTTCCTATCACTACATACCATTGTAAAGTCCAAAGATGTCACAGCAAACATGTTCTCAGTTAGTACTTTAGGCTCTTCTGAACATCAAAAAAGCCAAACTCACAACTATCTAAAGTTCGGGGTTTTTTAGAATTAAAATATAATACATTAAACTTTGACTTTATTATGTCTGTATAAAAGAAAAAGCAGAAAAGGTAGATTTTTTTGCAAAAATTAGAAATACTTTTATGAAAAGCTCTACTTTCTAGAAGTATATGAAAAAATTGACAGATTTCCAAAAATACAATCTTGATACTTTGGTTAAAACTTTGTAAGTTCTACAAGGCTTTTTGCTTCTGAGACTCTTCATGCCAGTATTTAAGTTACTCTAGAACAGAGAGAAGCATAAATGTGTACTGACATAGCACAGCAAATTCAAAAAGTAAAACAATATGGCTTACATATTCTTGGTCCATATTCTGGAGCAAAAATCACTCTGTAATTCTTTAAGTATGTTCAACAAGCTACATATATGGATGACAAATACAATTAATCTTGATGAGATCTATGTTCATTTAATGAAAACAAAGTTTTATCCCAAGCAAAGGGATTTTTTTCTGTGGAGAAAGAGAAATTAGAAGCAGCTAAATACTTTATTATTCAAAATTTTAAATTAAATTAGAATAAATTAATTCTTAAATTAGAAGCAGTAAAACACTTTGAAAATACCTCTGTGCTAATTGTGTTATACATAAAAACTAAATATTGAGAACAAAAAAATAGCAATGTGAAGATCATTCTATTAGTGCAGTGTTAACACAGTAATTCAGCGTTAAGTTCCTGAGATTTCTTTTGGCCTGAAAAAAAAAATCAATGTCCAAAAGAAACTTTACCATGGAGTACAGATTGGCTTCATTCACCATTAAAATGCAGTTTTCAAATATGTCCCAGGTAAAGCAGAATGCTTATAATCAGAACTAATCTTATTCTTTTGACTAACAGAAGTGCAAACCTGTATTGCTGTGGTGACCTGCAGCTGAGATACTCTAGATGCGTGCTTTTCACCCAGAATGTCAAAAAATACAGCGGTGACAAGGACACACTTTTAAATAATGTTTGGCACACGGGTATTTTAAACAAAAGGTATATTTATCATGTACCTCCCTTTCGTTCGGTGTCTGCCCTGGAATTCGGTAAGAGGTGGCTGAGGAAGACCTAACATGCTCGGTTTATATTTTAGTGAGCGTGAGTGTAATTATTCAGAACTAAAGCTAACTGGCATAAAGCAGTCACTAGTAAATGACTCTGTAATCTCTGGGCCTTGGCACCTACCATGGCTATGGATTTGGTTCTGTGATTGCAAGGCTCTTGGCCAGCAGCTAGAAATTTCACTTTCAGATGGGCTGTTCAGGAGGAGGTTCCAGCATTATGCCAAGGAATCAAGAATGCCAGAGACGTTAGCTTCACTAAAGTTTGTCTTTGCAAGAGAGAAAGTTTCCCTTCTTGGAGATTTTCAGTGCATGGCTAGGCCTGAGCAACCTACTCTATCTCTAAGTGCTGGGCTGGGCCAGAGACCTCCAGCCCTCCCTTCTAACCAAAACCTACCCAGGTCTGTGATTTGACTAAGTGATTTCATGTGCCCAAGTTCTTGTCTGGTAAATGAAGGTGGTGCTACTTTTCAGCCCCAGAACAGTGCTGTGAATCACAATCCACTGCCAGCTGAGAGGCTCTTCTCCTTGGGAGTGGTGCACAGGAGGAATTGCATGTCAGTAGAACCCTAAGGTTTTTTACAAGGTGGCAAAGAGTTGCTTAGAGCATTGTCTTTATTGGCTAACACTGAGTAAATCACCATGTTTTCTCCAGTGCAGCTCTGCAGCAGCAGTCACCTGCAGGACTCTAGCTCATGGGAAGCTACAGGTGTCCCAGTCCACCCTCATACAGAATCTCCTCTACCATGCCATAGAGACCTTGGTCCTAGTTAGAACATATTGGTTCTGCACAAGAATGGGATTACTGAAGAGGAAATTGTACACGGAAAATAACAGGAAAGCAGTAAAATTTAAGGTGGCATTTTTTTTAAGCAGGGCAGTAGACATTCAAATCTTGATACTTATTTCTTAAGCAGTTCTGGTTTGTTTTGGAGTTTTTTTAATGTATGTAACACCAGGGATTTCCGGGTCCAGCTGGATTTCCTGGACGGAAAGGAGAAAAGGGAGACTCTTTACACATAACTACAAAAGGTAGAGTGAAAAATCTTTTCACCTGTATTTTCCTGTTATTTATAGTATTAATGAAAGATTGGTCTCACAATGGAAGGTCTTCTTTAGGCACCAAAGGAATCCAAGGAGATCCCGGGCTGCCTGGAATCAGAGGTGAAGATGGTTTCCCAGGCAGAGATGGATTAGATGGTTTACCAGGACAGCCTGGCCTTCCGGTGAGCAGCAAACACAGCAAATACACCACACCCAGTTACTAATGCACTTAATTCTGAGGGGTTACAATCACCAGCCTGTCCTTCTTCCACAGATAATGATATAAAACTAGACAGGGTTTGCTGGTTATTGATAAATTAAGCATCAGGTTTACTCTCAGGGTTTTTAGAAAAATCTTTCATTTTTGTTTCCATTTTACTTAAACAAAAAGCAGTAGTGTACAGTTTATTAGTGACTCCTTCTAGTATAGTCTGAGATTCTTTATGACGTCAATATTGAGTGACAAATATTGAAGTTCTTTTGAACTTCAATAGCTTTGGTACAACTGTGTTGAAGAAAAGCAAAATTTACTATGATTTTATGTCCTTAAAATGTACATTGTGTCATCATATTTCTTGATAGCAACTCACATAACTAACTGTAGCTATCTAGAAATTAGACATGTAGTCTTTGTTCGTTCTCTAACTTCCTTCTATAGGCAAAATTAAATACCTTGCAAGAAGAATTCATGTGGCCCATCATAAATGATGTTTTGAACCACTGGCATGCTCATATATCATATTTGAAGATGGGCAAGAGCTATACTAGGCACTCTAAACCACAGTACTTTTCCTACGAGCGAAGATGGTACTTCATATTGCTTCTGAAGATAGAAAAGCATTCTCTAATGATATTTGTAAGATGTTGATTCAGTAGTGTAGAAATATCACTAGGAGTGCAGACAGAGAAAAGATCTTCTGGGTGCATTTTTATGTCAGCTTTTTCTCAGGAGTAACTGCCGCAATGGAACATCTCTAACAATGCATTTGGTCTCCCCAAAACCACTTACAGCTTTTCAGGAAGGACCAGGAGGCCCCCCACAACAATGATTAATATTGCCCAAGTGCTTTTCATGGGCCAACATTTTTAGAGGAATGTTCCCTCAAGGAGCGCTTTTCTCATGTGTGCCCTTACTGCCATGTGGTCTACATTGAAGTCAGGTTATTTAAAAAATACTTTATTTTGAATGTTGATTTAAACAGCTGGGATGCAGCACTTGAGAAATTACTGCCTATAAGATGTTATTCATGGGAGTAGTTCAACTGTTTGAGTTGGGTTTGTTTCTCAGCAAAGTCAGGAGTGACCACCTCCATTCACTTCCCGCAGGGTGATGCCATCAGAGGTTTCCCCGGTGATCCTGGTTATCCAGGTGAATTAGGCCCAAAGGGCTTTCCAGGAGAAGCAGGCCTGCCAGGTGAAGGATTTCCTGGTCCAAAAGGTTTCCGGGGTCCTCCAGGTGACCAAGGACAAGCTGGAAACCCAGGACCTCCAGGTCTGCCTGGCCTGCCAGGAGAGCCTGGCCAACTAGGTAAGGGACACCACTCTGTCTTACATCAGAGCTGTGGGAGATCAGCACTGAGTTGTGTGCAGCATTTATCCAGCACACTGTTGAAAAGGGAAAGCTTGGTGGGGGTTATTTGGGGTAAAAGGAAATGCTGGTATTGTCCAGAAATCTTAAAAAAGGACATACTTCAGAAGTCCCAGTAGTTCCATGTCAGGTATTGAAATAGCATGAGTTAATGTGTTAGTGCCAGCAAGCAACATTTTTCAAGTTTCAAGCAGTTGGAGGCGATGGAGCAATGTTCTGCCACTGGAAATCCCACAGGTGGCTTTCTCTGATTTTTCCCATCCAACATAATCTTTTAATTTACCACCCTTCAGAGCTCCTCATACTATTTCTGCAGCTTTTCAAGTCCCTTCCAAGCATAGCAGTGCTACGTCTACATTCAGAAGAGCTCAGGCTCTGACTTTGTTCCTCCACTTCGAGAAGCCTGGCAGAATATTCAGGCTAAAGCAGGCAGATGTCAAGCTTACACAGTGCATGAGACAGCCTCCTAATTTGGAAAGGATAGGTTTTAAGCCTGGAAAGATTCCAGGATTAATCAATGTGTGGATAGAGTGTTCAGTATGTTACAGCAAATAATTTGAGTGGTATGTGTGCATAACGCATGAGAGAATACATTATCTGCTGGTTTTATAGGCATTTTGGTTAGAATTGAGAAGATTTTTGTCTTTTTGCAATTTTTCTCTTTTAGATAATAACTATGTTTTCTAATTCTTTGCTTACAGACTGTGGGCAGGTCACTGAAGACTTTCCTAGGGGAGACGCAACAGAGCCAATATGGTCAGGTATCATACATACAAATGGCTTGAATATCTATTTAGTATTATGCTGCTTTTATGGGTTGATACTTTCTTTCTGATGACTGCTTTGGATGCTCTTGGTCGTAAACTATTTGAACTCTAGGTCACAAATAACTATGCATATACTCTATGTAGCTCTAAACTAAATTAATCAAATTGGACATTTTCTAAGATTATTGCACTTTTAGCTCTATAATTCAGGGATTCTTTATTTCATCACTCCTGAGTGTTTATTGTATGATTACTGTGCAATCTATAAAAACAGTACCAGAAATTAGGTGCCCAAGAAAATTTTAGCAACTTTTTTTAAAGAAGAACTTTGAGTGAAGATTTTCAGTGCAATGTGATGTATAAGAAAAAACCCTTAGATTTTTACAAAATTTGATTTGATTGCTTCATGGGTAGAAATCACCCATCAGGAAATGAAGTGTTTCTCTTATTCTGAAAAATACAGTCATCCATGAGGCTGGGCTACCCTTCCCGTGCTGGTTCAACTGGACCTGCCTCCATAGCCCCTGTAAAATAGGCAGAGGAGCAGCTCTTGGGGTGGAGATCAGCTTGAGTGCTCCCCTGAAAATGCCACCTATAGCCAATTTTTTTCTCGATGAAGAATAAAATTTCCTTTCAAATTAGGAGTTTGCTTGTTAATTTCCTTCACCTGTTTTAGTGAAATTGTCTCAACTAAAGGCCCAGGGACATGGAGAGGCAGCATAGGAGCACATACAGTGCAACTAACTTGTTTTTTTGTTTGCAGGTGCAGGCTGTGTAAGGCCACCAAAGGGATCCCAAGGAAAGCCAGGAGTGCCAGGAGCCACAGGTAATGTTTTGCCTTTACCCATATTGTATTTCCCACATACACTACATTTGAAGGGTATCTTGCCATATCAATTATGACTGAGCCTTAGCAGACAGCAAGTTTTAGAAATTACATTGGAACACAGCATTAACCTGACCCTACCAGAGAGATCTAAGTAGTGTGCAGTCCAGGTGGCTTCACCATTCCTGAGCTAAGCCTGCTTTTGCTAATGAGTGTCAGCCATGAAACAGGAGGCAGAAAGGACAGCCTGTTTGCTATTCTCCACATGCAGGTAAGAGTATAGAAAGTCTACGGTGCTAGAGAGTGTACTGAGGTCTCTCAGAGCTGACTGCACGCCCCACAAGGCAAATCCTGTCCTCTGAGAGCAGGGTAATAAAAGGCTTTGATGGAGGACTGTGTCAGATCCTTTCCACTGTTTCTCCTCGAGTGATGTGCAGAGTGCCTTCAGCAAGTGTGAGCCTAAAGTCTGTGATGGGGCTCAGTGTTGTGGGCCAGGCTGCCTGACACAACACGGCTGTTCTGTCTGTAGGCACACACACCTTCCTTGCAGAGCTGGTCCCCTCTAGCCCAGAGGGGCCATCTGGTCATCCTGGACCTCCCCAGCACTGAGGATTCCCCACCTCCTTCCAAGAGGAAGAGGATGTGAGGACAGAGCCTGAGGGACTGTGTGAGATGGAATTGAGACACATGAGAAAGGTGTGCTGAGTGGTCGTAATGACCTTGAAGGGAATGTCTGACCAGCACCAATGGTTCCTATAAACTAATGTACTCCCAGCCTAAGCAATAAAACTATTTTTCAATAAATCCAATGTACTCCCAGCCTAAGCAATAAAACTATTTTTCAATAAATCCTTCTCATCACCAGCTGTAAAGACACTAACAAAAACTGTATCTGGGTCCTTCAGATTTTGGGAAATGTAAAATTCTTGATGCGTCTGTTTCTGTGCCTCTGTGCTTTAGCCAAATTTAGACATCTGGAGTATAAATTTTAAGGTCAAGTTCTTTTTTTTCTTTTCAGCCCAAGGTTTATTATGAGATACATTAATTGATTAATTGATTTATCACAGACTAATGGATCTTCAAAGGGAAATTTTTATCTCTGTTGGAAGATTACCTGCATTTCCTTAGTCCTAGTGCTTAAGTTTGTTCCTAGGATCAATGCTTCTTGGTTTTTTTGCAATATTTGTAGTTGTTCTCTAAATATGATTTGTTTGTTCTTACATTCATATGCGCTTGAAGGTTTTTCTTTCAGTGAGTACAGTCAGATTTAACTCCCAGCTGTAAGACTGCTGTAACACAAGTGATACTGCTTCATGTGTTTCATATTTTGTATTCTTGGTTAGCTCTTTAACAGATCTTTCTCTGCATTTTTTAGCTTACATGCTTAAGTAATTTTAAGACTTTTTTTTTTTTTTTTTAAGACTTGTTTTTCATCCTCTCTCTTCAAAACCTGGGAAGGGCCCCTTGCAGAGCCCAGTGCAGAACTCTGTTCATAGCTGCCTTTCTATCTGAGGCAGTTCTGGAACCAGAAGCCTGGGAGGAAAAGGGCACATTTTCACAGCTTCTTTTTGACATGGTTGTGTCAACTGAGTTGTCTGGAGCATCATTCCTACCCACATTCGCCAGACCAACACAAAAGCACCGACACCTTCTTTACATCATTTTCATTGTCTGCTTAAAGTGATGTGGTTTGTCCACAAGATTTCCCACCTTCTATTCAGCCAGCATGGAGCTCCTCTGTAGACAGTCAAGTCTGTCAGTGTCCTAGGTGCTAATGGCACACAGTGTATCAAGCAAGGAGTTGTCTTTATAGTCTGCCAGCCTTACGTCCTTGTGTTCCTTTGAAACTCCTGGCAACACACACAGACCACCTTGAGTTGCATCTTGCTTATTCAGGAGTCTCAAGACCTACACAATTGCTGTTGAATAAAGTTTTTAAGCTGTTTTCAGTCTGTTTGCAAACCAAACATTACATTGGCCAAAATAAAAACTTTTTTTTCACGCTGCTCTTTGGCACAACATGTTATCACCAGCTAACATCACATAACGAGTCACTGGAATATGTGGTAAGCAGTGGTTGTATTCTCCCTCTGCACCTTCTTTCTCTCACATGGCTTTTTAGTTAGTGCAATACTGAACAGAATTAATGAAAGTCAGTTATGGCAAATGGGAAACAAGACCAAGATGCCATTTGGGTAAGAGGCATTTCATTGAGACCTGAAAGTCTAAGATTTTCCTTTTGATTTCTTTCTGAGAAGTTACTTTTCATATAGTTCTGAAAAGAAAAATAGTTCTGTACAGCACTGTAGAGTCCTGTACAGCACTGTGAAATATTATGCACAATGCATTGGCTGGTTATGTGCACCCTATTTCTCATATTTTTAAATGTTTCCTTCTCCCCTTCACAAATGATAGTTAAAACTAGGAATAATCATGGTTAAATAATATAAATTTCAGAAAACTAAAGTGAAAGAAAGTATCAAAATCCAAGTGGTATTTTCCTTGGTTTGTCATAGTTGGGGGTGGGAAGAAACTTGCTTTCAGTAATGAATAAAGGAGTTGTAATTCATGGTGATGCTAAGCAACAACATTTTAAATGTTAAAGCATGTTGTTGACCTTCAAGCCTGAGCTGGGAATTTATAAAGTTCAAAGTGCTGGGGAGGTTAGGAGAGCAAAGCATTCCACAGGAATTATTTCCAAAGAACTTTACCAGAAAAACTTGATCTTATAATACACCGAATTAATGACACTCACGTAATAAAAATATTGCATGGGGAAAAAAAATGAAGTTTTTGAAATATAACAAAGGAATCCTACAAAATGGTTGCAGGTTTTGAGATGTTAAAAAACAGTAATATTTGCCCTTACTGAAATGTCAAATACTGTATCACAAGGAAGCAAGGTATCATTTTAGCTATCAGGAGAAAAATCAGTATGAACAAGAGGTCAGTGCCAGAAGAACTGGCACGTCCTTTTTTTTTCAGTGCACATCCTTTCTTTTACTAGGAAATCTCTAGACCTGCAATGTTACAAATATAGTAAGTAGGCTAGTTAATTTGTATTCATTTTGAGGGATTATTAGATCTGACCTTTAGCCTTACATTTCTGTTTCTTGGTTATCTAAACCAGTCTGCTCTTGTTCTGTGATCAGTTTAGCAGGGAAAGGAAAATTTTTTTCTCCTCCAGCATCTCACCTGTGCCCATTTCTGTGAACATTCTTTTTTGACATTGCCTTTTGACCTTAATCTAAAAGCCGTAATTTACAAAATATTGAAAAGCTCCAAAAGTCTGTGAAACTAATTATCTCTACCCTAGTAGTCTCCATGTCATTAGTCTTTAAGTTAGGTTAATCCATGTTAGTAAGAGCACTTAACCTAGATTTTTGGTCCATGTTTTGGGATCTTGAATACTTCTAAGGAGCTACTGTATAGCCCCGTTAATTTTTTTTTAAGGTTTCCTCTCTGCATCCAGAAACATACCATGATGATATTTACTACTACCTTTTTTTACATTATATGCATATTTCTGTTTTGCTTGTTCAGATCACCCTTTTATACTTTCTTTTATATAATTTAGGTGCAAAAGGTGCAAGAGGATTTCCAGGTGATCCAGGTCCAATGGGTTACCCAGGGCTAAATGGTACACGAGGTGATCCAGGTCGGGAAGGATTCCCAGGTCCTCCAGGTATCTTGAAATAATTAGTCATTCTTTATATACTTTTGACCTTTTTACTGCAGTCACTTAAACACAAATACCTGATTCTGGGTACATTTTCATTTATCTGCCCTTCTACATTGAATCAATAAGCCATTAGACAAAAATACTACTTTTCAAATCCAGAAGTATTTCTTGCAACTTCCATAATGATGAAAAACTTCATAGATGCTGACCTTTTAAAATCTGCTTTATTGTTCAGAATTATAAATGTGATGGTAAAAATTCATTAAATTCTCATAAAGAAATTCAATAACAAGATATTTTAGATTCCAAGTGCATTATACTCATAATGATGATGCAGAAAGGAAGAAAATAATAGTTTTAGTGCTTCCATTTAATTCTTTTCAACATTAGTATAAGTGAGCCTGTGTGTGTGCCACTGCACACGGGATTCATTCAGTGGCATTCACACATACGCTGCAGTGGGAGTGTATGTTCACAAATCAGTCAGACCAGCAAGAATTACAGGAATTACCTCCAGAAACTACCACTTCCCTGTGGCTGACCAAATTTATTTGGTCAGAGAAATGGGTAATGAGTTGTTTGGGTTTTTTTCTGTACCCCATTACAGAAGCTATTGATGCAACTTAATTTATGAGCTCTCATTGAGAGATTTGAGATAACTCAAAAAAAATTATGAAATTTTTTTGAGTTATCTGATTTCAAAGTCATAAGTCCTCACAGATTCTGAAGTGCTGCAAACTTTCCCAAATCCAGTGCCAGGTGCTGCTTTGCCCTCAGGTGCCACGTGGCCTGACAGTGTTCTCTAGACTCATCTGCAGCATCTGTAGTAGCAGCAGAGAAAGCAAAAGAGCTGATGCATGTCCCGGTCAGTGGGCAAGGGATGCATCATAAAACATGGCTCTGTGCAGCGTAGGGTAGGACCAGAAACCTCCATCTCCCCTGGTAATCTCTACAGAGTGCTGTAGTTGCTAAATTAGGGCTTCCAGGCCACAGGGAGCAATTCTCTGCAGTTTTCCATGCTATCTTTCACCAGTGCTTGGGCTTGACTTTCAGTCCAGCTCCAGTTTTCCAGTACACAAGAAGCCTTTACCTGTTCATTTACAGTAATGAGGATATCATGTTGGTATATCTAGGATTTGTACTCCAACATTTGTAGTGAACTCGGTGATGCCTAGTCCCGGTTTTATTTATAGGTTTTACTGGACCCAGGGGAGACAGAGGCCCAAATGGTCTACCTGGGCTGCAGGGACACCCAGGCCTTACAGGAAAATCCGGAGCTCCGGGAGCACCAGGACCGAAGGGCCTTCCTGGTGACGTGTTTGGAGCAGCAGCAGGTTCCCGAGGGGATGTCGGCTTCCCCGGCTTCCCAGGGTTGAAAGGCGCACCAGGAGATCAAGGAGTGCCAGGAACTAGAGGTAACAGCTTCTTCAAATAAAGAAAGGATTGTGTAAGAGTGTGATACGAATGCAGCCAAATTGTAGGGATGTGAGAGTAGTAAGAGGCCATGTTAGGATGCATCAGAGGTACTGATGACCTCACTATCAATTCCCAGTGATCCATGGGATCAAATCCCATGATTTCCCATTCTTTCCACTTCTGTTTCAGCTGTTGCTAACATGCCTGGCTCTTCTGAACACTTTCTGGAGATCCATTGCTTATGTTCAGCTGTCCTTCACACTGCTCTACATGAAATCAACTGCAGCTGGATTCCAGAGAACCAGACTTTGTTCATCTTTGTCACTTTCAGATGTACTGCTAATTTTTTTCACTGTAGTTAGGGAATGGTGGTGTCGCTGTTACTGTGACTTTTCACTTACATACAGCAATAATGCTGAGATTTTTTCCCACACTAAAAGATGTCTGGGTATTGCATGGCTTTGCTGATCAGCACATTGCAGTAGTGCTGAATCTGTAAATTTTAACTAAAAGGACATAGAGTTAGGCAACTGCTAATAAGATATTTTACCTTGTCAGTCTTTGGGCACTCACAAATAAGAAAAAGATAGTATTATATATTTATTCGTAACTTCAGGGTGTTCATTTTAGTTTATTTGACAGACCATAAAAAACACCCTAAAATCCTTGCAGAAAATAGAGTTTCTCTACAAAATCTGATTTTTTCACTCTCTGAACTCTGTGAAGAACATTCATAAGTACACGTGAGAATTTAGCATGCCCTGCTACCCAGTTTCAATTGCATTTGGGCACATAATTAAATTTAGGACTGATGATTAGCCCCTTCCCCTTTGTGGAACTGAGAAAGGAGTAGTAATTGTATGACTAGCTCAAAGCAAGGTTTATCACAGGAACTAGTTCTGGATACCCTTCTCATGATTTTTGATAAAAATAAATAAAGAAGAGCATCATCTTCTCAGAGCTATTTGAAGTGAGGAGAGCTGGTTTCACCTGCGGTAGAGGCTCAGAGTGAAGGAAAGGGATGAAAGCAGCTCTGTGGCCCTTAACAAGTTTGAGAAAAGGCAGAAAACATCACTAACACCTCTGGAAAGGGGATGAAATCCAATTTTGTTTGAAAACAAAAAATATGGTATGACTTTGCACCCTCTCTGTAAGCATTTTTGTAGAACTAAGTTTTCAGTAGTAAAAAATACAGTGAAAATAAAAAGCATTACTAGTTTGTCTGTTCTTGATTTTACAGTTCTGAAAGAATGGCTTCAGATAGCATGTGAATTTTTCTACAAGTATGAATTTTTTTTAATTCTACATGAAATTACTAGGGATTCCTTTATACCACCTTTGCCACTTCACTGAGACTAGCAAACTAAAGCCCTGTATGGTGTTGTTGAGAAAACGCACTTTAAGTGACCGCAATTATAAAGCTCATTTAGCTACAGCCAAGCCAATGGACCTACACTGATGTAAAAACCTGAATAAAGAGGAGATCCACTTGACCTGGAATTTAAATGCCACGTACTATTTGTATGCTCCTGCTTCTCCAAGCTGAATGAAAAGCAGGCATTAGCTTTTAAAACTTAACATCCTCTTTGCTCATATATGGTGGAGACATAACCCAGTGCACTAAGTCATGTAAAATTAGGACCTTTTTGCTTAGGAATTTGTATCGGTCTTGCAGCAATGCCTTGTAATGACCTTATGTGAAAATTTCTAAACAGTAACACAGATCCCACCATCTGTCTTAAATGTTACTTTTCCTGCTTATAACATTTTAAAAAAGATACACAGCATTATTTCAGTGGTTCAGGCAGTTGCTTGATTCAGTTCTTACTAAGATATATGTGACAGAGAGATCAGGAATAACAGAATTATTTGGATTAAAATAGAAAGATTGGGATTAAAATTGAAAGAGACCTGCATGTATATCCACATGGTGCCAAATCGTTACCATTCATTTGAAAGAGTCAATCAACCTACCTGATCAAATATTGAGATCATTGCTGGTAATGTCAATTATTTTAAATCTAAAGACCAGTCCTTTAATTTGCTTTTCTTGTTCTCACTGAATTTTCAAAGGAAAACACACCCTGGAAACCTAGGGTGTACACAGAAAAAACATATGAGAACATGTTCTCTACATATGATCCTCTCTAATGCACCATTTTGGTCTTTTAGGAGCGGATGGTAGCCCAGGTTTACCAGGACCCAAAGGAGATCCAGGGCCACAAGGTCTCCCTGGTTTGATGGGATTACCAGGAACACCAGGAACACATGGATTCCCAGGTCCACCAGGAAACCGTGGGCCAGATGGTGGGCCTGGCTCTCAAGGACCTCTCGGTGAGGCAGTAACTCAGTCCTGTGTCATTCCTCTTGCTAGTCCTCTGTGGCAGGGCAACTGTATGGTTTCCACAGCAGACAGTTATGTTTGGGGATGATATTCACAGGCAGAGCTGCTGCTTTTGTTTCTATCACCACCTACCAAGTCAGGTCAAAGCTGGCTGCCGGCAGACTGGGAAAAGGGAGCCACCAAATGAGGGTGGGCTAGTGGAAAAGGGGCTTAAACCTTAAAGAGGAGGGGAAGGTTCTGTTGCAAGTGGGTGTGGAACAAAACTGATACTGAGGCTCATCATGTTCATGAGCTACTTTATCTTTACAATCATTTCTGCAATTCTTTGATGAAAAAAAATCCTAATTTTCCCCCCTTCAGTATGAATTTGGTAGGACAGCAGTTTTTTCCCTCTTGAGCTGCCTTGTATGAAATCATCTATGTCCAAATCTTCTTTACTCTCCCTGTTCTCATGTTTACATGACAGGTCCACCTGGTGCTAGGGGAGAAGATGGTGAGCAAGGTTTTCCTGGCCCCGTGGGCCTGAAGGGCCTGTCTGGTGACAAAGGTGACATGGGTCACACAGGATTACCGGGTATACGTGGTGTGACTGGTCCCCCTGGCATAAGTGGAATGGATGGCTTTCCAGGAGATAAAGGTGAGCTCTAGACTGCTGCTTTGAAAACAGTGGTTGATTAAAGCTGTTCTGTGCAGGCATGAACCACACATATTCTCTGTTGGTCTCCCTCTATTTAAAACAGTAGAATTAGGATCATATGCCTAATAAATTACAAAATCACTGCCTGTTTCCCCTGTGTTGGGCTTGGCACAGTGCTAGCTTGTGATATGCAGCCCTGTTTAGAAGAGCAACAGCTGTTTTATTTCTCATTTAAAAAAATATGCATATTTATAATAAAAAAGTATTTGCTATTTTCTCTCTAAAAGTCTTACCCTCATCCTAGTCCCATTGGTCCTCAGTGAAATTTAAGAGATGTTTCCCCAAACATTGGCTTTAGTTTTTTAAAGCTAGGAGCTGTGAACTGAGCAATGCCAGACACAAGACCTTGATGGTCACTTTATGTTGAGAAGGTTAAGATTCTCACCTGCCAGCCATGAGAAAACAAGTATGTGTAATGCACACTGCCTACACCACACAGGGAATTTCAACAGAGTTCAACTGCATGTGAAGCCAAGTTGAGCACAAAGCATGCTTAAAAATGCATGTTGCCACTTCAGCAGTTGGAAAGACAGGACAAGACTAACTTTGCAGTACTGACCAGCTCTCATTTGAGAGAAATTAAGATCTGTTTGTTTAGCATTACCCATGTAAAACAGCATTCTCTTGTTTAGAAAAGAGGTGTAGGGGAATTTTTGGTGAGAAAGGACCAGGCAGTCCTAGACCCATGATTTGTATCTCTGCATGTGGGTCAGGCTGACTGCAAACCTTATGTGGAACTAGGTACATATCTCAAGCTCATCTCTAGGAAAGGGGTTGTACTGATCTCTCAGGAGAATACAGTAAGTTCTGGTCATCTCCACAACATTTCTTCTTGGCCAGTTGAGGCAGGTTTGTGTACTCCTGAGGGTACACTACCTCAGGAGCTCTACTACCTCTCAGAGAGCTCAGGTGCCTGCTCCAGACCCATAGATTTCTGTAGGCATCAAGGCACCCAAAAAGTAGGTACTGCTGGACTGAAATTTTCTTACCATTTTAGTCATGTGTTGCTGATTCATATTTACTTAGTTTGCAGAAATTTGAGTGAAGTAACAGTTCTCTTCACCTTCTTTCTTAAAGGCTTGAGAGGTTCGCCCGGCATTGGTGGTTTCAAAGGCATGACAGGCCTAAAAGGAAGACCAGGCATCAAGGGAATCAAAGGAGAATTTGGCCCACTTGGGGCTCAGGGAGATAAAGGCTCACAGGGTGCACGTGGCTTCAAAGGTATTTGCTTATGGGTTGTACTAGTGTGTTTGCTCTTCACATCTACAGAACTATTTTACAAGGACACAAAGAAGACACATTTTTCACATGGTAAATTTAACTCAGACATTCCTCCACCTATTTCACACATGGGCCTCTGGCCAAGAGGCCTGGATTTTAGACTCAGGGTCTAAAGGACTTCTTTACACACTTAAGGCTGGAGGCAAACATCTTATTACTCATCTGAACTCAAAGAGTGGCACCTCTGGACGTGTGCAGAAATCAAGAGAGCATTTTCCCAGGAAGCATAAGATGTTTGGAGGAGAATATTTGGATCTTTCTTTAGCTGCACTGTAAAGACAGTTAAATATTCAGAAAGCCAGGGAATTAAGTTAAAATTAAGTAGTTAAAAGTCACAAACATTATTGAAAACTTAAAAGTCACAAACAGCTGGTGTTACTGTTGGTGAAATGAAAACTGTAGCTCAGTCCTCTTTCACTTGCACACAATTACCTTTAAATAAATGCTTTGCCACAAGACCAAAATATTCTTTCTAGGGATCTTGAGACTGGTATTTTTTTTAAAAAGTGTCTGCAATTCAGAGGTTGCAGAACAATGATCCCAGCAACAGTCTCAGCAAAAGACAAGTGTGAAAGAAGCCCCTGTGAAGAGAAGTACAAATACACTTCTTGGCAAAGAAATACAAGACAGTGCATAATCATAGGAGACAAGCCTGGGTTACTGGCCAGTCTCTGCACCCCATGAAGAACTAAAAACACTCATAGAGTGTATGGGTCCCTTCTTCAGGACATTATTTACTGATATCACCAGTAACCATAAAGTCAAGAAAATGAACACTATAACTGATAACAAATCCAAACACTTTCTTTTGTCCAAGGATTTTTGACTGAGAATTTCCTTTTCACTAGAACTAAACTACTTTTCTGTGCTTTCTCCAATGTCCTTTTTAGGTTTTTTTATAAACCATGATTTTGGGGCTTTTTTTATAAACACATGATTCCTAATTGATGTGCTGAGAGATAAATTATGTATCCCAGAGGAGTCTGGGTCCAACTCCCAGGATTGTATGTACCAAAGTTTAACTCAGTTTTCATGTCTTCTTAAGCATGACTCTTCCACTGCCATGTTGTGTTGACACAGGTTACTTTTCATGCAAGTGTATTTTCTGTAGCTTGTGCAAGGTCATTCCTTTTTCCTAATTCAGTCTTATGTTCATTTTTTCTGAAGTGTTGCTGACTGTATTTTGTAGCATTTTGTAACATGGTTGGATTTTTTACCCCTTAGGTGACCGTGGGGATCAAGGCCCCCCAGGAGAACCTCCAAAGCTCATGCCTAGCATGATGATGGAGGTTAAAGGTGAAAAAGGAGATGTTGGAGAAAGGGGCACAAAGGGATTCTTTGGCTTAAAAGGTCAGTGGTCATAGTAAAACAAGGCAAGCACATTCAGAACTATCATTTAGTGCTTTTTCTCAGCTACCATGTTAAATATTCCCTGCTCATTGTACCCACTTGGCTGCAGTACCCCAGCAAGGTCTCTGACAGCAGAAACTGAGCTCCTGGCTGCATTTCACAGAGTCACCCCAAGGAAAGCTTTGAGGGGTGCTGTGTGTGCGCGTGGGTGTTTGTGTTTGTGTTTGTTGCCTTGTACAGCACATTGTGGTGCCATGTTTTGAGAAGGCCAGTAACAGGAAAGCTTCTTACACACAAGCAACTGCGTGCTGGTCTTCCCTTATTTATTTTTCTTCTTCCCTGCCTGCAGGTAGCAAGGGAATGCCAGGCCTTCCTGGAAAGACAGGAACCCCGGGGTCCCCTGGGCATCCAAGTTATGTGGCTGGTGTGAAAGGAGACATCGGTGCAAAAGGGCTGACAGGTGTGAAAGGATATCCTGGTCCCACTGGTTCTCCTGGCATCAGAGGCTTCCCTGGCACCACAGGAGTCAGAGTGAGTTCATGCACAGGAGGGAATAAGGGTATCCTAGTGCTGGCATTCATCTTCTCAGGAAGCGGCATTCACCCCTTGAAATTTTGCTGAACAACGGCAGCACAAAGATAAAAATGCCATAAGCATTGAATGAATAGATCAAATACTTTTTCTTTCTCCCTCCAACATTCATTAAACAGAGTAATTTCTTTTCTCATTGTGAGACATCCAAATTTTATATGCCAGCATTTTACCAGTAAGGACCCAGATGGTTCCTTCTAGCTCTTTGATCCTGTTGCCACAGCTGCTGGTAAAAATTATTCTCTTAATTGTAGTAAGCCCTAAGTGTAGGGCTTACTTTAATCTTTGTCCCAGGACTTAATGGTGTCACTGCTGAAAGTTACTCACTGTCACTTGTCTAACAGTAAAAGAGCCTAAGAATCTTAACTTCCAGAGGGTAATTCACCGTAATTCACTCTGGCTGCAAAGTAAGTTGCACTGGAAGAAATAAATGCTTGGAGAAGGCCTGACAGTAGACTCACAGACATCATTTATTTAAGAGACACAAAAAGTTCCTTGCTCAGGTTCTCTTTGCCTTTAGGTTTCAGTAAGATTTATTTTTTTTTAACCAAGGCCTACAGGACTGTTATGGTTTAACCTCAGCCAGAAACTAAGCCCCACCCAGTCGCTTGCTCCCCCACACATCCCCAACAGGATGGGGAGAATTGGACAGGTTAAAAGTGAGAGAACTTGTGGATAAGAACACTTTTATAATTGAAATAAACTACAATAACAATTAATAATGATAATAAATTAATAAATAATAATAATAATAGTAATAATAATAATGCTAATATAACAATGATAGACAAATAAACCCCAAGAAAGACAAGTGATACAAATGAAAACAATTGCCCACCACCAACTGGTTGATCATGACCAGTTGAACTGGCAGCTTGGCTGATGCCCAGCCAATCCCCAAGCATTGTTACCCCCCACTCCAGCTTTTCCCCTGCACTATACGCTGAGCAGAAGGCTACAGAGTGTGNATCTTAACTTCCAGAGGGTAATTCACCGTAATTCACTCTGGCTGCAAAGTAAGTTGCACTGGAAGAAATAAATGCTTGGAGAAGGCCTGACAGTAGACTCACAGACATCATTTATTTAAGAGACACAAAAAGTTCCTTGCTCAGGTTCTCTTTGCCTTTAGGTTTCAGTAAGATTTATTTTTTTTTAACCAAGGCCTACAGGACTGTTATGGTTTAACCTCAGCCAGAAACTAAGCCCCACCCAGTCGCTTGCTCCCCCACACATCCCCAACAGGATGGGGAGAATTGGACAGGTTAAAAGTGAGAGAACTTGTGGATAAGAACACTTTTATAATTGAAATAAACTACAATAACAATTAATAATGATAATAAATTAATAAATAATAATAATAATAGTAATAATAATAATGCTAATATAACAATGATAGACAAATAAACCCCAAGAAAGACAAGTGATACAAATGAAAACAATTGCCCACCACCAACTGGTTGATCATGACCAGTTGAACTGGCAGCTTGGCTGATGCCCAGCCAATCCCCAAGCATTGTTACCCCCCACTCCAGCTTTTCCCCTGCACTATACGCTGAGCAGAAGGCTACAGAGTGTGGGATATCCTTTGGGTCAGCTGGGATCAGCTGTCCCAGCTGTGTCCCCTCCCAGATCCTTGCTCACCCCCAGCCTGCTCACTGGCAGGGTGGGGTGACAAGCAAAGAATGTCCTGACGCTGTGTAAACACAGGTCAGTAGGAGTGAAAACATCCCTGTGTTATCAGGAGTGTTTCCAGCACAAAAGCAAAACACAATCCTGTACTGGGTACTATGAAAAAAAAAACTCTACCACAGCCAAAACCAGCACAAGGACTCACTGCTGTATATGCATAATGAGATGTCCTCAATTTTAAACCTAAGCCTTTGCAAACATAACTTGTCCCTTGGTTGGTACTGATTTAGATTAACTGACTGCTGCTGCCAAGTTACTCTGTAAAGTATTACAGAAACTCAAAAATAGTAAATTTAATAGCCTTTTTTTAGTATTTCCAAAGTCAGCTGCTTGGAAGGTTGAATAAATCCTCATCTTCACTAACTGATGCCTGTTTTGAATCATATGATAGGGAGAAAAGGGCGTTCCAGGAATTTCAGGTCATTTTGGTACTCCTGGCTCACTTGGAGAAATAGGTGAGTTTGTTCTCTTATCTAAGCATTCTCTGTATTCATCACCCATCAAATACTTGACATTAAGTTCTGAGGGGTCTCAGTGTGTCTTCAGTCTCAAATAGTCTTTCTACAGAATGATACAGTCTTACAGAATGATATTTAAATGTGGAAGACTGTAAAAAGGTTAATACTGTTAATTTCATGCAACATATGCCATCCGTACATAAATCCATCTGTGGCAAGGATGGATTCTAGACTGTTCTAGAGGCTGTTCTAGACACTTTTTTTTGCTGTCTTTAATTTACTTCTCTTTTATTCTACAAAGATTGCCGAATTTTGCCTCTGAAGTTGCAATTCCTTCGAAACAACAGGAAGTACTGTCTAGATTAAAGCCTTACTACTCATGTGTTAATTTTTGTTTGAAATAGGTGATCGGGGAGATACTATAAACTTACCAGGAATGCCAGGCCTTAAAGGAGAAATTGGTGTGCCAGGCTTAACAGGTATTAATTTCACAGTTGCTCTCTGGATGTATTTCTTTTCACATACTAAAGTTCCCAGAGGAAGGGTGGGGGAGCTTTCTATGGGCTTTTGATGGCTCTTGAACCTGTGCTGTCATGACAGCTTCTGGAGAGGTTCATCTTTTCTTTATTGAAATTAATATGTGCTACATTTACCTCTTCAACTAAAAGTATCATTACAACAATAAACATCATCACAGGTAACTCCTGTAAACATTTCTATATAATTTGTTTTGCTGTTGATGACAACAGGAGCATTATCAGGCCATGATTATAGAAGATGAGATAGCAAAATCTTGTTGATTTTGGATTGAGTTGTTAGATATTGTATTAAATTTCCCTGTACATGCAGTGCACTTGAACATCAGTGTCATATTCCACATAATTTGGGGAGTACTTTAAAGAACAAGTTTAATGATTGTTTGGTCAGAGGACTGTTCATGCTCCCAGATTACGTAAGCACCCTGACTAGAAGAATGTCTTTATGTGGCAAGACCAGGACCCATTCAGTAGCCAAGTTCATGTTATGCTTGTTTGCTTAGGGTTGTATAGATATTATTAAAATAATATACTGGTTTTGTGGTTTTCCAGGCATAAGAGGAGGTGTGGGACCAAAAGGAGAAGGGGGTGATCCTGGTTTCCCTGGTATTGAAGGCCTCAAGGGCACGCAGGGAGTCCCTGGCTCTGTGGGACCGGAAGGTAAAATATTCTTTTTAACACTCCAAAGAATAACATTGTTTAAGAGGAAAAAGAAAAATACTCTTTCCATCAAAATAAAGTAATGAAGATTTTTAATATATTCATCATTCTGTAAATTGGTGAGGAGCAGTGACAAGGATGTGGAACTCACAGCAGAAGTTAAGAGGAGATTGCAAAAACCTAACTCTACTTCATACCAGTTTTTCCTTTTCTATAGCAACCATGTGTCCAGTTAAAGTGTTGTATTGCTGACATACTTGGGTATTCTAATGTCTCAATACTACAAGGAGGGGGCTTTTCAGTGACCTTTTCTGCCATAAATGAAGTCAGTATCCCCCAGAACACAGTTACAGAGCCTTTGAGCCAGGCTCATGGGCCAACTGTACAACAGAAGCCAAGTCAGGTCCAGCTGTGGCTGGATCATATACTCAGGGCTTAACAACATGTCTTATTGCAGGAGAATCATGGAAATGCTCTTTCAGAACAGTTGCTCCACACTTTTCGTTAGAGGGCTTAGAAACTCCAGCCAAGACTGGAAGAGTTTCAATAGGTGCCTCACTGGGACACTTCTTGTCTGATCAGCTCCTCAGTGGGAAAGGCAAAACAGGTGCAGCAGAAAGGGAAAGTGACATACATGGAAATTAAATCACTTCTTGTAACTGGCAATAGAAGTCAAGTTATCATTTTAATAGGAGGAGCCCACTGTCTTTCTGAGGTTGTCAGAAACCTGAAGTTTATAATGAGTTTTCTTTTATACTTTATCTCTCCCACCTGTTCTCTCTAGTTTTCTTCCACTTGGATGAGCAGTGCAGTGTCATACAATGCCATTAGGAAAGGAAAGTCTTCACTTTGCTGCCTGGCAGAATGAAAGTAGCACAAGTCCATGTTTTGGCTGTTGGTTTTAAGGATGCTCATGAGAATGATTCATTGTTGTCGAGCAGGTCTGCCAGGACTGGTTGGCCCCCCAGGGGAGCAAGGAAGCCCTGGGACGACAGGATTTCGAGGTGAAAAGGGAACTCCCGGCTGGCCTGGCTTACCAGGACAAGCAGGTATTCATACAGCTTCAGCTATTCAGTCATTTCTGTGTGAGCACTGGCAGATGTTCTCTTGGTCTGAAGAAGAAGGAAAGGGGTTTTTGCAGTTCAGAGTGGCAGTTTCCTATACTAAAATATTTGTTCCTTACAAAGTCCAGGTGCATTAACAAAGACAGATGTGGTTGCTGATTCATGGCTTCTGGTGTCTTTTCAGCTCATTTTAACTGTTGATGACCTCTTCAAGTAGGAAAACAGTTTTCAAGAAACACTTTCATTTGTCATGACAGCTAGGAAGGAAAAAAACAAAATATTGTTAAACATGCAGCAAGGGTAGTAATATACAATATGAGAATATTATAATGTGATATTAGATAGCAAAAAACATACTTGTCCTGTATCATCACCAAAAACTGTTAACTGATGCAATACCTGATTTCAAGAATGAATGACTTACGGCTTAAACAGAATTGTGCTATCAAAAATGCAGGTGATAGTTTAAAATGAAGCTGTTTGTATCACAGGATACAGAATCTCAATGGTTGCCACTTAATTCCTTAATATATTAAGTCAGCAGATTTTTTTCTACATTTCAGACAGAAATCATCCTGCTTTTAGTAAGATTCTTCTATCTGAATCTGCCTCAAAGCTAAGCTAATACAGTTATGAAGACTGCCTTTTTAGACAGTGAAGAGAGACAGACAGACACTTATTTTTCTGAGACTAATAGTCCTCCAGAGCTCTGGCCATTTTCTAGCTTTAATGTCATACTTACCACTTTAACAGGTAAAAATAGGTGAAATAAATTTTACCCTTAACAATAGTAACTGTAGCTAATAGACATTTTTTTAGGGTTTTGTTGGGGTTTTTTAAATGACACAGAGTAAATTGCTCCTGAAGACAGCTTTATTATAACCACATTTAGAGCCTACAATTATGTCATAATTGTCTTGGCTTGAGGATTTTGGAAAGCTAAATGGGTATTAAACTATGGCAGCAAGACTGGAACTAATGGCATGCTACCAGATGGATCAGAGATATTTTAAAAAATATCTCTGGAGTAATGAGTTTATTGGATAATAACAAAATTTGACAATCACAAAACCATAACGTGGTGTATTTCATAATAAACTTATAGTAATTAATTCATTTGCATATAATACACCATATTTTAACATGGAATAGCATTTATTCAAGCATTTGATTTTTTTTCTTTTGCCCAGGATTATATACAAACTAATAGAAAGTATTATGATAATCATGAATATAATTTTAAAACAGGCCAGCCTGGTTTAAGAGGAATCAGTGGACTGCATGGTTTACCAGGCACAAAGGGCTTACCAGGATCACCAGGTAAGTGAGGCTGTAGCTCTGCCTGTTCACAGGCACAACATTGTGTTGGCTTCAAGTTTGGTCAGTGAGATCTTTGTAATGCAACTTTTTTAACTGTCTCCTCCAAAGCTTTGGAATCTGCTTCATCATTGAGGGCTCTGGCAAACAACTTCATACACTATGTGCTACCCCACAGGTGGATTAGAACACAACTTCAAATCATAACTTCTTTCCTCTGATCAAATTAAAACCTCAATGCCTTTTTTCTCATCATGAGCCTTTTTTTAATGAGCCATTACAGACTCATGTATTTTGTAAATCCACATGCTCTATACATGTACTTTAGCATGTATTGTTGTATGCAGAAACATTTCAGCTTTCCTCTTTATTCTGAACAACTCAACAGGTCCAGATGGGTACGGCTCTGCAGGTTTCCCGGGTGCAGTGGGTGACAAAGGAGAAGCAGGAGAGCCAAGCAGAGTAGAAGGAAGCCGAGGACCTCCAGGCCAGAAGGGAGACAGAGGTGTTCCAGGTCTGTGTTCCAGAGAATGAGATCCACCTGTTATTTGTTTCATCCGTAGGTGTTAGAGATGTCACGAAACATGCTATGGTGTAGACAGTCGAATGGATGAACTCCTGAAGTTGGGAAGGTCACTGTTTGGAGTTTGTGCTGCAGCTCGGCCAGCCCTTGCTCAGAAACAGCAGTGTGTGTTCCCCAAGCTGGACAGCCTGGGTCCTTCCCCATCTTGTAGCACCCACTGGGCACAGCAAGCTGCAAATGCCAGAGGCTACTCTTAGCCATCAGCTCCCCAGATGTTTTTAATGCAGTTCCAGTTACGCAAACACATGACCCCTCTCTCTTTTTCTCTTTTTGTTGCAAACCTGTCCATATTTGTGTTTCTTCTGAAAGCCTCACTGTCTCTCAAGGTGTGATGGTCCTGCTGGCACCTCGGGGGCTCTGTTCCCATATGCAGTGCTTTGCTGGTGCCATCTGTCCCTTGTGCAGAGTAAGCTCCAAGCCTCTGTGCTGTAACAGGCTGTGCTCATCTCAGAATGGGTCACTACCTGGTTTTTTTTCCATCAAGAAGCCACCAGACTGATGTTATGAACAAATAAACTAATTACATGTTTTTTGTGGGTTTGTTTTTTAAATTTTTCCAACATTTTGGCTCTGAAGGGATTAAGGACTGACAGAGATACAAAACCTGACTGCCTTTGTGCGCTTGGTTCAATGGCTCATTCATATTCTTTTGTGCTACATTTTATTGTTACTAACATGCTGTGCCATCTCAAACACCATTCAGAGATTTATTAACAAGCAATTATTCAAAAAAAACCAGCTTACCTCATTCATGTTTATTTGTCACAATTGTAAACACAAGGTCAAATTCCTAACAACTCCAATATACTTAAAAGAATAATCTGTTATTGGTAGGGCAGGTTTTTGACCACTTAACAATTTTTTCATCTCCAGAGAACTTCTTGGATTTGAACTTTTGGTTTTAACTGACCCCAAATAATGCTAAGTGTCAGCCCTGACCCTGCAGGCACAGAAGAACAAAGCTGCTTTCCTGCCTGCTTCAGTATACCTAGGATATTTGAGTACTTCCTATCTTGAAATAATATTTTACCTGGCAGACAGAAGATTATTAGTATTTGACACAGTGAGATGTAATTAGCTACCCTGAGAGCTTTGGCAGAAAACTAGTATTTGGTTCTTAAAAAAAAAAAAAAACATGTCCACAGTATCATCTGAAAAAATAAAACAAAAATCAGTGGGAACTGCAGGTGTTTTCTGTTTTGAAAATCCCACTCCTTAGTCTAAGGTGAGTCCTTTTAATTGCAATTGTGTGTTTTCCTTGCAGTATTAATTATTTTTTCCTTTCAGGAGTCCCAGGACCTTTTGGTATTCCTGGGCAAGAAGGATTTCCAGGGCCTCCTGGGATTTCAAATATATCAGGATATCCCGGTGATAAAGGGTCTCCAGGTCTAGATGGAGTGCCAGGTAATTCATGCAGCAACAGTCATTGTTATTTCTGTCTTGAGTCAGTAATGTAGCCATATTAAACACAACACTAAAATTGTTGGACAGAACTCATGGTACATCAGATAATAGAGACAGACCTCTTGAAAGCAAAAGGCAGTTCCTCCAGGTTGTCCTGATGGAAGGGTTTGATCTTCATGCAAGTAACAGATTAAATCAGAATTCTCTTGACAACTTTCAGAAGCATTCTGCTAATCTACTACTCCAAAATCTGAGGTCTGTGGCAGACTTGCAAGTCTATTAAATACTGTCTTAATCATTAACAAAATTCTCGTGTGTGAAATGAGCATGCAAGCTAAATTACACTGGAAAGTATTATTTCTTACTTCTTAAAAATTCCTGTTGCTTATTGGACTGCACAATCATTTCAAACTGCGGTGCCACTCTTCACTCTGCTAAGAGCTTGTAGCAGAAGTTGTTCCACTAACATGATGGATGGAAATTTTTATGTAAACTCAGCAGAAATCTAGAACAGACAAACCAGCTGAAAACCAACAAAATACCTAGGCTTCCAAGTTGAAAGAGAATGTTAGTTGGCCTGTCTGCATACTGATTCCAATTCTCCAAACAGTCAGGAGAGTGGAAACAGGAACACCATATCCCATCCAAAATGGTGAGACAAGTTTAGCTCACTCTTATTTTGCCACATACATCTTACAGTCATATCCTCATGTGATCCAGCTTCAAAAGGCAGCACAAGAGATGCCCCACTCAAAACCCTACTTAGTAAGTCACTCTCTTCTCAGAAAAAAAAGGTCCAGATGTCTTGTAAGCAGCAGAGGTAACTGAAGAGAAACCTGCCAGGTTTAGCTGCTGGCAATATGCAGTTCTAGAAAAAGAAGCTTTTCCCGTAATTCCCAAGACAGCATGAAGTACTTATTTGATTCCAGATGTTCAACTGAAGCACTAAGATACACAGAAGACTAAGTCCTTGGCTCTGAGTCAGATACTTGCTGCTCTCTGATTTCTCTCTAGCTACTTGGATAATTTAGGATGAAGCAAGGAGGCACCAAGTGAAGTCAAGCATTTGCTGGTGAAGGAATTGTTCATCGAAGGCTGTATCTCAGCAGGCACCCTGTTTCTGCTGAAATCTTGATTGAGATAATGTTGTTTTGTGGGAGCTTCATACTCTAATTCCTTTTCCACTGCTGCCAGCCTGAGAGCAGGAGAGGACTGCTGAAAAAGTCCCCTGCTTAAATTAAGGAAATAGAACCTGATGGGATATGATTAGATAGTTCTGTTACTTTCCTCTGTACCCAGGTGTTAAGTATAAACAGATTACAATCTATATGTCCTCTAAACAGGCTATCCAGGACCACAGGGGCAGCCTGGAATACCTGCTCCACCAGGAAGTAAAGGAGAAAGTGGGCAAATAGGTAGGACTGGAGAAATCGGCCCAAAAGGAAGTAGAGGTGATCCTGGATCAGCAGGAAGACCTGGCCTGCCTGGATTCCCTGGACCAAAAGGTAAGGATGGGAAGTGCTGATCATGGCAGAAAGCAGGGGAACCTTCTATGCTACAGCAGCATAGACTTTTGCACTCACTTGGTTTGTACTGAATTGCAGTAATGCCACTTGTCATTTTTCATTAAAGGTCGTAAGGGTGAACAAGGTGTCATTGGCTTTATGGGCACAGTAGGATTTCCAGGTGATCTGGGGCCGATCGGACCCAAGGGAGATAGAGGAGTAACTGGTAAGTGCGTGCAGTCAGATGTGTGACTCCTTCTGAAACCACTCATTCTGCAGCTCCTCAGAGCTGATCTAACTGGCTCTGCTTTGAGCAGGAGATTGGGCTTGGTGACCTCCAGAGTCCTCCATCCTGCATGTCTCTTTTAATCCTGGGAAATTCCAGAGGGCAGATGCCTGAACTTAACATGAGTAGTCAATTTTTTGCCTTTATGAATTTGACTTTGATTTTGGAGTTGGTACCTCATAAAAGTCTTTTGGGCTTAATAAAAAGAAGGATTTCTTATCTAAATTAATCCTCCAGAGCAGACATACTGAATATTTAAAGAGAGCTTTAAAATCCATCACTCCATCTATACCATAGTGTATTTGTGTCTCTTGAAGCCCACCAAAAGATGCTGCTGCACCTCTGAGAGCTGCAGCTGTTTGGGGGGAACTTCCCAGCTTCCTGTATCATAAATGAGGGAGCAGTAGCATCATTAATTTCCTTTTGCTTGTCTACGTACAGTCCAAGTGAAGATAATCTCCTGGAGATGATCCCATACTTGGAGATTGTCTCATCTTGGGGCAACCCATACCCACACATATTTCCCCAATAAAATATAGATGCTATACCCAAGATGGTGAGTTGCAGACCATACACCTCTCATACATATGCAGCCAAGTAAGAGCAACACGTTTCTGGATGGAAGTACATTAAAGAAAAGTATAGGGTGGTTGGGTTTTTTTTTAATCAAACTGCTTCATCTTGATTCTAATGACAGGCTTCCAGGGACCTCCAGGCTCTCCTGGGCTGCCTGCTGTTCCTCCAAGGCTGGTTGCTGAGCAAGGTTCACCAGGTCCCCGTGGAAATATAGGACCTCAGGGAAGCCCAGGAGATATGGGACCTCAGGGCCCACCAGGAGATCCAGGTAGGAATCGCACATTCAGACTGAAAGCTGTTCCCCTTGGCAGGGTGAGGCCACCAGAGTACTGATTTGATGCTCTTCTACTTACATCTGTAATCCAGAAAGGAGAGTCAATTTTTAGCCTTCCAAAGTTGAGGCTTCAGCTTTCTTCTTCCTCCTAGCATTCAGAACATAAGCAAAACAGGAAATAACTTTGGCAGCACTCACATAGCCAAAGCAATATCAGGTACGGCTGTCACGCAAATCAAGACTGAAGTCTTTGGTGGAAAAGTGCACATCCTTGTGGGAATGCTGCCAGCTCAGGGAATAATGTAGCATTAGTGACATGTAGAGCTGATAAACTGCACCTTTTGCCATGAGCCTCATCAGAGATAAGTGTTGCCAAGAGAGAAGAATTAGGGTTGTGGGACTCATGTAGTCTTGATCCCAGCAACCTTTTCCAGTGAGCTTGGTGCTTTTTGCCTAGGCAAGTACCATAGGATCTTGCCTTCAGTACAAATTAGTAAAGCCAGCAGACAGCACCAAACGCACACGAGCAGAGCGCATGTTAACGAAGTGGGATGGGCATGTTGGTGTGTCTGCAGTCACTGTGCTTACAACCATTGTTGTATAAGGTTTCAGAGGCTCACCTGGAGAGCCAGGACTCCAGGGCAGGGGTGGCATTCCAGCTCCTCCTGGCTCCAGAGGGGAACAAGGAGGAATGGGATTTCAGGGTCCGGTAGGATTTGAAGGTAAGAGATATCACACAGAACTTCCTTCTTCTTTCCCATTTCTCTGCACTTAATTGCTCTGTAGTTACTACTTCACTGGAAGGAAATGAGAGGAGAGATAGTAGGGGGCAAGAGGAGGTGGAGGAGGGGAGGCAAAGGGAGGAGAGGAGATTTTCTGTCTTCATAGATACTTCACAAAGGACAACTAATTAAATGTTTACAGTTACCTTAGAGCAATACCTTCAGAATAAATTTTGATATCTGTAGATGTCAGTCCACTCATGAGTTTGTTTTGCTCTGAGTGTATTTATTCTCTTGAAGTATTTTCAGCCTTGTGTTTAACTAACAGTTACGTTCATGGAGATGAATGTCTGGGTAGGTGATACTTGGATAGATGAAGTTTAAGAATGTATTTGTAAAAGAAATACCTGTGTCCTTATCAAATCAAAGAGCAGAACTATTACTATCTTAGTTAGCTAAGCACACATAGAAAAAGGTATTTGCAGAGCATACTTTCAAGTGTATGAATCAAATGCAAGAAATCCAACATAATCTTGGACTAAGAAAATATTTTAAAGGAAAAATCTGCTCATCTCTGTTGTACAAAGTATGCTCAAATTCATCAGAACTTTGTGACTTTCCCTAGTGATTTTCACCTTTCTGGTGTGAAATACGTTATCTTAGAAACTGGGGAGCCTGATCCAGCATCAATCTACTTCAAAAGCAACTGTTACAATCCTAGAACTGCAGCTCTTCTAACAACAACTTACCAGAAAGAAAAGGCATCATGCCATTAAGCTGTTCATCAGCAGTTTAGCTGGAATATTAGATAACACCACATCATTTGTGGGAGCACGAACTCAGCTGGATTCTTTATTTTCTGCTCTCCTCTAAGGTCAGCCAGGCCGCCCCGGTAGCCCTGGGCCACCAGGCATGCCGGGTCGCAGTGTCAGCATGGGCTACCTGCTGGTGAAGCACAGCCAGTCCGACCAAGAGCCAATGTGCCCAGTTGGCATGAACAAACTCTGGAGTGGATACAGCCTACTGTATTTTGAAGGACAAGAGAAAGCACACAACCAGGATCTAGGTATGTACAAATATTGCTGGCAGCAGCCTCGATTCCAAAAGCTGGGACTACGACAAACAGGCTTAGGAAGCACCAAAACAAGAATATAAAAACTACATGTCTTCATGGAGTGCCCCTGAGAGAGCTCCTGTAAGTCATTAGTGTTGTTTGAGGGAACCTGTAAAGCCAGCAAAACATTTTGGACCACAGAGCTTTCCTGTCAAGTACTTGGGAAAGAGTAGGAAACTGAAAGCGTGCATTGTCTTCAGTGAGAATGATTACTTTTCTTCTTCTTCTTTTTAAACAGGGCTGGCTGGCTCATGTTTGTCTCGTTTTAGCACCATGCCATTCCTCTACTGTAACCCTGGGGATATTTGTTACTATGCAAGTCGAAATGATAAGTCCTACTGGCTCTCAACTACAGCACCTCTTCCAATGATGCCCGTGGCAGAAGAAGACATTAAGCCATATATCAGTCGCTGCTCCGTTTGTGAGGCCCCAGCTGTGGCAATTGCTGTCCACAGCCAAGAAGCTTCTATTCCTCACTGCCCTGAAGGCTGGCGCAGTTTGTGGATTGGATATTCCTTCCTTATGGTATTTGGTCTCCACTGTCACATTTTGTGCAGCAATGGGTTTTCAATTTGAGTGTTTGGCACTAGCAAGGCTGCTCCACTTCAGAGCCAGCAAGGCCAAAACCATGCATCATACTGGGGAACCAGGGAACTACAAAAGTAATTTCTAGGAAGCAGAAGAGGAAGATGAAAATTTCTCTGAATTTCAGAGAAAGTTGTCTCTTGTCAGAGTAGCATCTGGAGATCATACTTTATGTACAAGATAGCACTTCGGAACAGAATAAAAAGACAGCTGTGACTTAAATAAAATTATACTGAGGTACAACAGGAGCATACAAAGCATTTTCCCAGCTAAAGATTTGGAATTATTTACATACATGGCTGCTGAGAAGCTGATCTATGGGGAAAAAAAAGGAAAAGCAACAACACACTTTTCCCCTTCTTTTTGAAATTTAAAAATCATTGGTGTTTTGGTCGAACATTTTGAAGTCAAAGTCTTTCACTTACTCTGGAAAGAGAGACACCCTCTTGTTGTTTTAAAAATTAAGTTTCAGTGTTGTATCTCTGATGGCAATAAGAGCTGAGCTGCTGTACATCCCATGGTTTACAGAAGCTCTTGAATCTTGTGATCTTATAATTAGGAAATGGGATGTTACAGAAAAACTCAGTGCTGGGTGTGCAGCAGAAGACCTGCTGAAGGGCCTGACCTTTTTTGGAAGACTTTACAGAGGGATCATATGAGCATCAGAGGGCTTAACATGGTAAAGAGCAGCTAAAATGTCAGTGAATGGTCTGACAGATGCTCATTTTTCTGACTTGCTTGATGAACACAAGAGTTAAAATCTGCAGCAGCATGCCCATGTTGTTAACTTATTAAAGACTGGGCTGAATCCTGAAGTAAACAGTGAGCTTGGTGCTTTTTGAAAAGCACCAAGAAATGATTTCTTGTGGCAGAAGACATCATAAACGAACAATAGTCAATCTTACCCACAAACCATTTGTATGTCAAAAGCCAAACCCTTAAATTTTTCAGAAAATAAGATACAGGCAAATCCAAAATTAGGTACAGAAAAAAAATCCCCACGTTTTAAGAGAGTAGGTCAAATCTTTTACCATTTGCGTTTGACCTTTTTTTTGCTTCTATAAAAAGCCCCGATACCAATCTCATAGTTACTTCACAAGAATGCCAAGAACTAATTAAATATTTGCAAAGCCCTATGTAAACACTGAGCATTGTTAAGAGCAAAGTTGTCACCTTAGCAAGAACTTTTTGCCAGGACAAAGTCTGTCAGCACTGTGAGAAGAATTCCCATTTTCCCAGCTAGCTTGTGGAGCAAATGAAGTGTTTGGTGTATGCATTTTTGCTTCTCAGGCAACTGTGGAAGAAGTAGAGCACACTTGTGGTTTTCTCAGAGTACATGGTGTTTTAATTCCTTGGCTTAAATTTGCCACCTCCTTCCCCTGAGTAAGGTACAATCCTCAGTCAGTACAGACTCTGCCCAAACAGCCAGAGAAGTCAGTAAGATTTCATGTAGCAAGATTTCATGTGCTCCACTATCATCCATTCTATATCAGTACACGTTGCAGGAGGATAAAAAGCTGTAGTCAATACCAGAAGAGATGTTCTAGGCATAGAGTTGGAGCTTATAGACCAAGCATGGAATACCAGGGCTCATCCTGAGATTGCCAAGCAGGGCTGCTTCCATGCCAGGGCTCAAATAGCCTCAGCAGTTTCTACTATCGGCTTCCAGCTCCAGCTGCAGAGGCCTCAAAGTTATAATAATTTATGCTGCCTCTTACAGTCCCTACATTTACAAAACTGTTTAAGAACTTTGTTTTCCATCTGCTTTCTTTTATACTGCAGATTCTTTCAGTTCCTAGTAAAAATTCTACAGTGTAACTTAAAAATACAGCTGTACAGCTCTTAAAGGGACAGAGAAAATGCCCACTTTGTTAGTAATGCCTTTGACAAAAGAAAAGTAACATTCAATTCATTGTCCCAGAACCTGTCAAAGGCAACAGTTGAGTGGTGTAAAGGTGCATGACTCTGGTGTAATTTGCTGTCAAAAAAACATGTCATACAGGAAACTAGTTATTGTATAGAAGCTAATTCTGCTTCTGCAGTGCTCCTCACATGAAATGCAGAGTAAGACAGACTTTATAGCTGGGGAAATTTGAATTAAATGTATGGTGGAAAGTTGTTTTTAGTGAGGGTAATAAAACAGAGGAGCAAGATGCCCAGACAAGTTATGGGCAGTCCATCCTTGGAAGTATTAACAACTCAACAGCACCTTGGAGCAACTGATGGCAACTTTGGTGTCAGCTCTGCTTTGAGCAGGGAACTGGGGAAAGTGACCTCCAGTGGGCCCTTTCCACTTCAATGATTCTCCAATTCTAAGACTTCCAACAGTGAAAATCTTAACTATAGAAAAGGTGTTTGTTAGAAGATTTCAAAGAGGCATTGGCATACGGGCTAGCTGCTTTATATATTTATAGCATAGCCAAACCCTTACAAAGTTGCAGGACTGGCCAACTTTCTGCTCTGGAGACAAGAATTAGGAGCAATTCTAGTGGGTTTTTTTTTTTCTTTTCACACATGTAAGTTTATGACAGCATTGCCTGAGGCTGCACTCTGAACACTGCCCTCCTTGTCTCCCTTAGCATACTGCTGCTGGTGATGAAGGTGGAGGACAGTCGCTGGTTTCTCCTGGGAGCTGCCTGGAAGATTTCAGGGCGACTCCTTTCATCGAATGCAATGGCGCACGCGGAACCTGTCACTACTTTGCAAACAAATACAGCTTCTGGCTCACCACGATCGACCAACCCTTCCAAAGCAAGCCCTCGGGAGACACGCTCAAGGCAGGACTCATCCGAAGCCATATCAGCAGATGTCAAGTCTGTATGAAAAACTTATAGAAGTCTCTCGCAGGATAAGGAACCGCCTTATCATGTAGTTCTTATACAGAGGAGCCTTCTGTGGTGGTTACACAATTGAATAAATCTTGTTGGTGCTTTTTTTAACTTATTACCTCAAAAGCTGAATGGAAATTAATTTTTTAAATGTCTGTAAAAGAAAGTTAAGTATAACACAAATTAAGTCTAACAGATCTAGTGCTGTGTTCTCCCACTATGCAGTATATATATATATACACACATTTTTTGCTAGTCTAATATTACATCATTTGCCAAATGATAGAAATACTCACAGCTTTGGAACACCAAAAAAACTTCAGTAATAAAAGGTTTCCTTGGTCGGATACCCACTGCATTTACCTGAAGAGAAATATATGTATCTTTCTATTTACTGTATTTGTCACAACAGTAAACACTAACAGCTGCAGTTCCATAAATTAACACAAGATGATCTAAGTCCTAAATTGTTGCAAAATACTGAAAATATACTGTAGTCCAAAATGCTCCTGTCCAGCACTGAAACCTAACTTACATTTTAGTATTTTGTGCTTGGGCATTTCAAACACACTCAAGTCTTTATTTTTTTCCCCCCAATCCTCACCATACTTTAGCACTTAACCACTGCCAATAAAAAAGCCCACAGGCTCCCAAAAACAGTGACCACAAAATGCAACTCTTCCAAATTGGTTAGAAGTCTACATGATGAAGATTAACATTTTATTTTCTAAGCTTGATATTTTTTTTCCTAGACATTTCCCCAAGCCAAAGGATCCCTTGCTCCACCATGCTGTGGACATTTCATCTGTGTCACACCACTCACAGCAGCAATTGGTTTTTGCATTGCACCTATTCCCCTCTGAAATTAAGCCACTCATCACAAACAGGCTTTAGCCACATCACACTGGAGCAGCACACAGGGTAGGGTTTGCAGGAGTGCTTGATGCCACATGACCCTCAAACACAGAACGTGCAGCCCTGCCAGCTGGCTCTCTGAATGTGTCCTGTCCTGGCAGCTGGGGACAAGTGGCAATGGGATGGCCACCATCCCAATCTGCATGCAGTCATCCTTGTAAAAGCAAAGGGGAGGGAAGCAAGGCATTTATTTGACACCATCTTTTCCTGTAGAAAAGGGTTGATAATTGCCAGAATGGCTAGTTCTTTCCTTCTTTAGAAAGAAACAATTTAGCCCAAAGTTGTCTGTCAGCACTGCAAGAGACAAGGGAAAAAAGGATCAGCTACAAATTTAATGTTCATATAATCTGATTAACATTTATAGCAATGACAGTTGATTTTTCAGTAACTCACCTCACTCCTGCTACAGGTGCTTCTTGGCTTTTATTATTACATTCCAACCTCGCTGTATCATAAATAAAACCTGTTTTTTTCTACATCTCTATTTGTTGGTGTTTTCTATTTTGTAAATTGTGTTTTTCCATACAATGCATATGGACTACTCTGTTGAAATACTTTGTTTGCAGTAAGGAATTAGAAAAGCAGTCCCAGCAAACTCCTCCCACTGAAACTCAGACTATTCTACCAGAATACACTTGTTTATTTCATGGCACTTAAAAAGATCTAAGAGGGAAGCTGTCCTTAAAATCACTTATTTAAGCTGAACAAGTAATATAGTATTTAACCTGTTGTTAGAATGATTAAAGCAAATATACTGTGGCATTGCAGATTAAAACAACCATTATTCATGCTCTATAATTTTCAGGAAACCAACAGACTTGACAAGTGTTACCTCCACAAAAAAATATATAAATTAAAGGTCTAGAATCATAGAATGGGTTGAATTGGAAGTGACCATAAAAATCATTTCGTTCCAAGCCCCCTGCCATGGACAGGACACCAGACCAGGTGTTCACTAGACCAGGTTGCTGAGAGTGACATCCAGCCTGGCCTTGAACACTTCCAGGAATGGGACACCCACAGCTTCTCTGGGCAACATGTTCCAGTGCATCACCACCTTCACAGTAAAGAATTTTTTCTTAATATCTAATCTAAACCTACTCTCAATTTGAAACGATTCCCCCTTGTCCTGGCACTACATGCACTTGTGAAAAGTCCCCTGCCCTCTTTCTAGTAGGCTGCCTTCAGGTACTTACCTAGCACACTGTCTGACCTAGATTAGTTGCTCATATAATTAGATATAGCCATAAACAGAGAAATTACCTGAGCTTTAAATGAGCTCTCTGACCCTGCATTAGCTCTGAGGCTGCTCAAAGGCAGCCCCTGAACAAACTTATCACACTATTATTTATTTCAGTTAAATAAAACTCTTAGTACTGAAAGCATTGCAGTCAACATGAGCTAAATCTATTCCATATGTGCCAATTCTCTTAAACGTGGCAGTAACAAATACCCAGGAATAGACAACTTGCTTCTTCCACATATTGCTAGACAGCAGTGCTTGTGGGATGATCATACAACTATCACTTGTGGGTTGTGCAGCATGCAAGTCTAGCAATGCTGGACATTCAGTTTTAAGAGAACTCAAGTGAAGGTTAAATCTGTAAAAACCGATTATGTCAACAACAGCAGCAAACAATTTGGATTTTCATGGCTAATATATTGCCTAATCTCCCTACAAAGCTCATTGCTTTTGGACATAAACTTCAGCGCATAGTTCTTCCACCAACAGTTGCTTTGCCTCTTCATTTCCTCTGACTCAGTAAGCTGATCTTAACAAGTTTGTTCAGAGTGGTCCCAACACAGCATTAAGTGGAACACATCAGCATAGTGCGAGGAAAAACCAACCAACCACAAAACCCACAGGGTGCTAAGCAGCTTGAGCCGCCGTCCTTTGTGTAGCTCACGTGCTTCAGGTCTGTGTAGCCACAGCTGTGTTTCCCCAAAGCCTGCGCAATCGCGTCCCTGAGAAGTGGAGGGAGCTCGTGCACACAAACACGTGGAACACTCACAGCAGACAGAGGATTTCACCTGGTGAGCTAATCCAGAGCACTGCATGGAAGGAGACTGACTTGTCAAACTGCCTCTCAGCTGCAAGTTTACCCCCTCTCCTATGAAGACAGGCTGACAGCTGGAGTTGTTCAGCTGAAAAAAGAGAAGACTGGGGAGATGTTAGAGCAGCCTCAAAGTACCTGAAGGACACTTAACAAGACCTGTAGTGACAGGGCAAGGGCAGCAGTTTTAAACTGAAAGAGGGTTGGTTTAGATTGGACAGAAGGAGGACATTTTTTACTGCAAGGGTGGTGAGACACTGGAGCAAGTCACACAGAGAAGCTTGGGGTGGTTGTCCCATCCCCAAGAGTGTTCAAGGCCAGGCTGGTTGGGGCTTTGAGCAACCTGGTCGAGTGGCTGGCAGATGTCCCTGCCCTTGGCCAAAAGGTTGGAACTAGATTCTTGAAGATCCCTTCCAACCCAAACCATTTCACAGTTACGGTTGCAGAACCCACTTTTAGGAAACTAAAATATCTTTATACAAGAAAAACTCAGCTACAGCAAAACAAAGCAATCCTTTTACTGAACTAGAGTGTTCCAGCCTAGGATGCAAAAAAAAATCACAAATGTTTTGCCATGGTTCGACCAAATCTTTTGCTTCAAAGCATGGTGTATTCTTCCTACACTTTCCTGTTTGAAAACATGCTGAAGTACAACATGCTGCTGAGCCTGGAGAAGATGAATGAGATTATACTCCCCTTCTGTAGGTAATAGTGTACCAATGCAAATATCGTGAAGTCAACTTAGTGATGTGAGTTGACCCCAATTTTTCCCTCAGACTGTATTGACCAAATGAGCAGAGTCTGTTCACACCCTGCATGACTGTGCTTGTCCATGGTTGCCTGAAATAGAAAATTAGCAAACAGCAAGCAGTAAACATGGCCTTGGCACAGGAGGTGTGAGATTGTTTCCAGAGGAGAGGCTGAGGGGTCACTGCCAATATGCCAAGAGCACCCAAGTGCAGGCAGCAGCTGTCCCTGTAGCTGCATGGGGACCAGTGGCACCCGCAGACAGCCACCCGCTGAGGGGAGTGGGGACGTGGCCCTGCAGTTGTTCAGCACACAACAGTTAAACACTGCTGAGCAAGGGAAAGAAGCAACATCACTGCACCCCATGACTCGCTAACAGAGCAGCAGAAACAGGCAGGAGTGCTTCCCACCATGATGTGGGCAAGGATATAACAAAGAGGCTCAGAAGTTTTGCCAACCCTATGGGCACTGGCAGAGGAGGTTCTGGCTCCTTTTGTGGCCCCCGCAAGACTCGAAGCCTTTTTGGGGTTGACAAGGGCCCATGGTACCCCTCTGTCTTGCACCATGAGTGCCTGGGAGGCGCAGAAAGCAGGATGGATCCTCCCCCATGGGTCAGCCTGGTTCAGCCATCACCTCAGACTGGCCTATAGCTCACATTCGCCTAGCATGGCCAAAACCAGTACCTCTTTTATTTCACTATATAATCACTACACATAATCCAGACATAACAGAGGGAGGCAGGGGGAATAAATGCTTGTCAAATGAGTCCCCCCTCCCTGGCAGGGCAGGCAGAGTCCTTTCTCCATGCTTTCACCCACCTTCCCTAGTCCTGGCAGGATGGATTTCCCTTGGCTTCAGCAGTATCACCACAACAGGCCCAGCTCCAGACAACTGACCTCTCATCAATAGCTCCCATGTATTACAAAACTTCCCAGGTTTTGCCGTGTAACCCCATGATCTCACAAAGGCTGGTACAGTGTCAACTCTCATAACCCAGAAATTTCTCAAGGAACAATAGCCAGCAACACTAAAAAGCCACAAACATCATACCAGACAAGTGTAGCCTTAAGGGCAAAAGTGCAGCACGAAAGACTGGTTCGTGTGTCATCTCTTTGGTGAAAACAACCAAGCTGGAACTTTTACAAAGACAGTAAGAATTACTTAAGATCTCATACGAATCAAATGCTGGTGCAACTTAATTGCAAATATTTATACCTTAAGAAGTGTGGGATGTTAAATTTACAATTTCTGTACCTTCTAGACGTACATCTCCCAGGCATCTCCCAAAATGCCTGACCTTGCAATCAGCGCGTGTTGCAGGTTCAGTTGTCAACAGATGCAGGAAGCCAGTGCTGGACTTCTCACAGATGTGACAGCAGAACCCTTTGGTCACAAACAAAAACTGAGAGTGTAGCCTGTTTGTCTCTTCCCAGCCCTGAGGGAAGACTACATACTGGCCCTGGAATTTTGTTAATAGCTAGAAGGTTTCTAATGACACACATTTTAAAATACCACAGCTCAGGTGCTGTTTAATCTCTGACAGACTGGTAGGTGACTGCAAGCCACTAGCAAACACAAAAGATTACAACCCTTAGTAGGGCCTGTAGCAATAAGAAAAGGGGTAATGATTTTAAACCGTGAAAGGGCAGGTGCAGACTAGATATAAGGAAGACATTTTGACAACGAGTGGTAGAACACTGCAACAGGATGCCCAGAGAGGTAGTAGATGCCCCATCCCTGGAAATATTCAAGTTTCAATTGGACAGAGCTTTGAGCAACCTGATTAAGTTGAAGAACTACCTGCTCAACGCATGGGGGAGTAGACTAGATGACATTTAAAATTCCCTTCCAACCCAAACCTATGATTATATTATTTAATGCTCAGTGGTTTCTCTCTCAAGCCATTCTTCCCCACTACATGTGTACTATGAATTAACTGGAAAGCAGAAAATAAAGCTACTGATCTGCAGCAATTTGCTCAAGAGTATGTACTTCCAAAAAAAAAGTGCTTTAAATATATTTAGTAGTAATTTAATTTATAATTTGTTTATGAATTGTCTTCCTATGTACAAAACAACTGTGATTTGGGTGGGACAGAGAGAGGCAATGACAAAGTGTAAGAACCACCAACCCTTTGTTTTAAAAAAATTTTAGAAAACCAGAGGCATCCAAAGAAAGATGGAGTCCCCACACAAGAGCTCACAAAACTGAAAATATGCGAGCTGCATCTTTGGGGTTGAGTGGTTGGCTGGAGGGGTTGGTCCTCCTGGTTTGGGAGGAATGGGGGGTTTCAGGTGGGGTGGGATGTTTGAAAACTAGTTCTTCACTCTGCCTCAGTTCAGTGTGAGCTCCTGGATCACTACGTGCATTCTTTGTAGCTGAGAGGGTTGGGAAACTCTAGGACCTGTATTAAGTGTTAGCCACTTCTTTTTACTGCGGTCAGGAGAGAAATCATGTACCTCATTATTGCTCCTTCATGGGCCTTTTACTCCACAAAAGGCAGTTTCTTCCCTTCCTCCTGTATTAGCCCATTTCACATCAAAAAACAGCAGTCTTCACTTCCCTCCAGGCAGAGGTAATTACTACTCCAGGTAGTAATGTCATGCATAGCTGATAAAAATCAAAGCTGCAGATCTGCCTGAGAACAACTAAGGGGTGGGAAAGGAGATAGAACACAGATACTAAACACAATGATACCCCTAAAGGCACAAACCCCAGTTTTTTTTACAAAAATACAGACAAAATAAGATTGATTTCTTCCCCAAACCCCATCTGTATTAAAAAGAATTACAAGAGAAAAATGGAAGGAAAGAAAAAAGCTTCCTCCTGCAACTTGCAATTAGAACAGCAAGAGTTGGGATACTGCCTGTTAACACACGAAAGCCCACTATGGAAGAACTCTCATTAATAAAATCTCCAGATGAACAGTACACATCCACAGTGATTTTAATAGTTCAGCTTCTGAATCATACGCTGTCATGTCTGACATAAAAGGATTGCAATTGATTTATTAGCTACAAATATAAATAAACCTGGATTTTCTTTTCTTCCTTAAGAATAAAAAAGTACCGTGTGTTCAATCTTCCAAAGTTAGAATCGTAATCATATGAAAGTTTTCAAGAGTACACAAACAGATCATTTACATGCAACATAAAATGGCAAGTTACTAAAAATCAGAATCTTTCTAATCTGTCCAAATGATTGTCGCTACCCACTGTAATAACACACCATTTGTCTTCAGAGCCCATGGAAACTGGCAAGTCTTACTCCATAATTTCACTCATATTCCCATTTTTTTTATACACTGAGCTTCCCAGAAGCCTTTAATGGTCAGAAGATTTGTTTCTTTTTTTTTTTTTCCATACACCATTTTAATCTATTTATTCCTTGGCTTTTCCTTTCTGGTCAACTGCAAGCAGTCCCCATTCCTCATTTTGCTGGAGTGAAAAATCCCTCCCCTTTTCTATGTCACATAGATGGTTCAGGCACAACAACCTGATTTTGTTCTTTTGGCTGGCTTGTAGTCCGTGATGTCTACAGTTTGTGGTGGCCCCTCAGCTTTCTGTCGTACGATTATTGGGACTACCATGTCAAACACAGTTTCAAAGAGGTAGTCCACCTTGTATCCTGTCTTCGCACTGGTCTCAAAACACATTTTCTCAGCTGCTGGAACATCCTTCTCATCTAGCATTTTGTATTTCAGTATCCTTTTATAGAGTGCAATTGCATCCTCTGCACGGACTTGTTTTCGCACCTTTGAGCCACAGCTGGCACCAGACTTCTCAGGTCTATTTTCATCCGGTGGTAAAGTACAGTCATCGCTGAGGTCAACTTTATTTCCAACAATAGCAAAAATGCAGTCAGCACTTGCACTGTCCGTCAGCGCCAAGAATCTTTCTTCCAGCTCTGTCAGGCTTTGGAGGCTGTTCACATCGTACGTGAGGATCACAGCAGCCGCCCCTCTGCAGTA
>WAAG01008136.1:57306-78269 GCA_013390105.1 Tichodroma muraria | reverse complement strand
GCGAGGGCGAGAGGTTGTGCGTGTCTGTCGCTGCTCTTCAGCTGCAGTTGCTCTTGCCTGAGCCTGGGGACTGGCTGCAGCTGCTTGGGCTGGGGAGAGACGGGTGTTACCGGAGGACCTGCCTGTTCGTATTTCTGTCTGTCTATCTGTCTGTCCATTTAATTTTTCCTCAGTGTTTTTAGGAGGGAGGGCTCGTCTTGCCCTCCCTGTTGGCAGGCTCCGGAACCGGGGCGCAGGCTGGAGCTGGGGAAGCGCTCTGTCCGGGACAGCGGGATCAGCGGCCGTGTCCCCTCGTCCCTGCCGGGCTTTGCTGGGGGCTGCTCTGCTCGCTGCGGGCTCCCCATCCCCGCCACCCTGCCGTGCGCTCTGCGCGCCCCGAAACTTGGACCGCGTGTGCGTGTGTGACCGTGTGTGTGTGTGCGTGCAAGGGCTGGGGTGTGCACCCCTGGGAAGGGAACCTGCTCCGGCTGGCGGTGGGTTAAACCTGGTGCTCCCAGCTCTGACTTCTGCTATTAAAGGGAGTAATCCAGCCTCTCCTGCCCATTTTTTTGAATCCCACTGGATTATTTGCAGGAGGAAAGGAGAGCCGCAGTGCCCCAAGGAATGCATCAGTGGGTGTCTTTTACCTTTTTAAATTTTTTTTTATTACTATTTTTCATGGTGGCTTAGTGCCCTTGCTTTGTTGTTGGGAGGATTAAGCGTTGCCGAGTGTCCTTAGTCCCAGATTCAATTAAAGTAAATACGAGTACATGGGACATAAAGGGAAGCCAGCGCTGGCATCCTGGCAGAGGCACTAAAGCATCAAGTTTGGTTAAAAGGAAGGGATTCGAGGAAATGAATGCTTCTGCTTGTACTCATTTGCTTTCCTTTTGCAGTGCTGTCAGACAACTTAAAGAGGTGTATCTTTTGATCAGAGTTTGTGTGTTCTTAACCACTTCTGTCCAACAGAAATAAAGAAAAAGTCCTCTCCACAGGCACAGGTATTATAACATATCTCATTTAGCAAATGCTTTATGAAATTTGGTTTGAGTTTTCAGCGAAGGAATTAAAAATCAGGAGAGGATGAACTATGAGGAATGCAAAGGAGAGTTGCTGCACCTTTCTGCTTGCTGCCTGGATGCTCTGCTTTCACTGAGGACTCGTTCCTGGTCTGGAGAAGTTGTAGGAGGGTATAAACATTAGCTGGGAAAGCAGAACAAGGCAGAATAGCCTGGCTAGTACTTGTCTGTCTCTTGCTGCTGACATTCAGAGGACTGCTCCTTCAAGTTAACAAAAATTTCCTTTTGTTGCTTGGAGAGGACTTGGTGGTGGGTTTAAGGAGAGAAGGGGTGATCCTGCCAGATCTAGCTTGCTGTTGCAGAGTGCTATGGAGAAAGAGTTTACAGGTGTGGTCCTTGTGTTCCAAATAAACGCTAGAGTCTTGTTGAGAGAGCCAGATGGGAGACAATATACTGAAGGACTGCAGACTTTGGATATCCCTCTGTGTGATCCTTTGGTGGTGCTAGTGTTGTAGAAAATCAGCAGGTTGGCTGTGCTTGTCTTGATGCAGTAAATCATAGTTTTTTTTACTTTAGTTCCTGTTTATTTTTAAGCTTGATTGTTAACATAGCATCTGTTGGCGTTGTAATGACTCTGCTCCATACCTGCGTGCCAGTGGTCCTGAACTGTGTGTTACTTTACTGTGTTGTTATCCTGTGTGCTGGGCAGTGATTGGGTATAGCCACCCCCAGTTTCCCTAAATGCCGGCTTGCTCCATTTCTCATGCGAGGGACTTCTGTTCCACCAGGTTATGCTGTCCTGCCTAGGTTATGTCCGTGGGTCCTACCACGTTGCGCTACTGTGAACTGATGTACTCAGGTTGGTATGGATTCTGTCAAATACAGTGAAATGAACAATTAGGAGGCAGTTAGGGTGTTTAGCCATTGCTTGTTAGGAGCAATTTCTCAGTGCTGTTCCACTACAGATACATTTCTGTGGTGAGTTCTAAAATGTCTTCCAACACATGCCAACTGCAGTCATACAGCTTGTATTTACAGGCAGGTTTTTGTGAGGGACAGAAACTTGGTTAGGATAAGGTTTGTTTTAGAATGGTGTGCCAGTGTGAAACATCGTGCTTCTGGATGCAGGTTTGAATCCTTTACAGTTCAGCAGTGTCTTAAATTTCCTAACTGTTTGATGAGTATTTGCTTGCTTATGTGAAGGGTTTCATGACTTCTGCCTGCAGTACATAACACAGAAGCTCTTGGCACTGTTAAGACCCTTATTGTGCTGGCTGGAAGTTCCAAGGCAGAATGGGCAGGGACTCAAAACTGCTGTGACAGAGGTGAAATCCTGGCTATGCTTACTTCAGTGGGAGTTTTGCCATAGATGACAATGGGCCAAAACTTCAATCCAGAAGTAGTTCTCCCTTCTTGTTGGTAATGGTTGGTGTATTCTCTAGGGAAGCTTTTGCTTTTCTGCTGCCACCCGAACTGAGTCTGTTAGGCAGAGAAGATAGAAGTCTCTTAGGATGTCATGCTGTGCCTTTCACAAGCACAGCATTCTTGAGAAGGAAATCGGGGCAGATAGGAGGGGAAAGAGAACCCCAGATGTGGGCACATGCTGACTGTCTTGCTGCTTGTGTCCTGAGTCATTCCCAGGAACATAGATCAAGAACTCTGAACTGAGCACAATTAGCTTCTTGAAACTGCAGAGGAGGGATCTGTCAATGCCTGCAGCCAGGGCATCTCCCAGTCCCTGCTTCTGCATTTGCAAATTATCGGTTTAGTGACAGACATTCAATATGTGAAGCAACAGTACATTCATTAATTCAACCCTACTTGGCCTGTGCACACTGAGTGAGTTTTCTGTGTGTATGTGATCTAGTGAGTTATTCTCAGAGACACTTCATATATCCAGCATCTAGATAAATTTTTATGTTACATGGCAGTGACAAATGGGAAACGTTTGCTACTTTTTTCCACAACTTGAAAGGTATGTGGTACAGAATATCAGAATATGCATTTAATCAGTGCTGATTGAAAGCTGGTTCAGGTCATGGCCGTGTAATAAAACTGATCGTCACAAGAAGAATGTGTTGCTTCAGTTTATTATATTCAGTGAAATAGAAGAGGGTTTGTTAATATATGCCAAAAACGTTGAATGGGATTGAGGTATTTGAATCTGATTTTAAATTTTTTTTTTTCCAGTGGAAACACTGTGGTGTCTGCAATTTCAATGTAGACAGTTTTCTTTCACAGTACATTCTTCTACCCTGGATTCATGCCAGACTTTTAGGTATTTTACTCCTGTATGATGATGCAAGAAATGAAAATATAAATGAATGTGAAACTGAGTAGCCTGTCTTGCATGTGCATCCTTGCATGTACATCCTTACTTTAACAGACTTAAATAAGGAGAATATGTTGAATGTTTATAAATTATACCTTGTTAATGTCTCTTAACTTGTTTGCTATGAGGATTTATGCATCTAAAAACAAAACAGTACTAATTCTTGTTTACTTTATACAAGTACACAGGTCTCATTTTGTCCCAGTATAAGAAATTATAGCTATCATGACAGGCTTTGTGTTAGACCCTGAAGTCATATGAGTGGTTAACATCTGGATGTGTGTATTAATGGCAAATAAGTTTTGGGCACTGTTAGTACTGTCAGGATGCAAAAGATGGCAGTGCTGTGAAGAGGGATCTGAGCAAACCCTGCTGGGCCGTTGTTCAAACCTCTGCTCTGGGATTTGTATGGACTTCCAGCTTCTGGATTTGCAGTTTGTTTTTTTTTGTACATAAGTGCAAATCAAAGAGTTGATGATAACCATCATTGTATCTTTGCTCTGTGTCTAAGCCCTGAGTAATGTATTTTCTTCAGTGCTTGAACTTGAGGGATGAGCTGGAGACAGGACTTGCTGGGTGCTGGACTAGAATATGCATCAAGTGATGCAGTGTGAGAGATGCTTGCTTGTTTTTCTTAACTTCATGTGCAGTGCTGCAGGCTGGGGAAAGAGTGGCCTGCAAGTCTGCCCAGTGGAAAAGGACCTGAGGCTGCTGGTCAATGGCAGCTGAACATAATCCAGTGTGTGCCCAGATGGTCAAGAGGGCCAATGGCACCCTGGCCTGGATCAGCAATGGTGTGGGCAACAGGAGCAGGGCAGTGACCGTGCCCCTGTACTGGGCACTGGTGAGGCCACAGCTCCAATCCTGTGTTCAGTTCTGGGCCCCTCCCTGCAAGAAAGACACTGAGGGGCTGAAGCGTGTCCAGAGAAGGGCAAGAAAGCTGGGGAAGGGTCTGGGGCACAAGTGCTGTGAGCAGCAGCTGAGGGAGCTGGGGGTGTTTAGCCTGGAGAAAAGGGGGGGTCTCATCACTCTCTAAAACTGTCTGAAAGGAGGGTGTAACTAGGTGGAGGTCCATCTCTTCTGTAATGTAGAAAGCCATAGGACAAGAGGAACTGGTGTCATGTTAGGTCAGGGGATATTTAGATTAGATATTAGGAAAAAATTCCTCATTGAAAGGACTGTCAACCATTGGAAGAGGCTGCCAAGGGAAGTATCACCATCCCTGGAGGGATTTAAAGGATGTGTAGATGTGGTACTTGGGGACATGGTTTAGTGGTAGACTTGGCAGTGCTGGGTTAATGGTTGTACTGGATGATCTGAGAGGTATTTTCCAATATAAATGATTCTATGATTCTGTGAAAAATGCAAAACATAGGGTTTTTTTTGGGTGAAATTGGTGTTGCATGGGATTAGTAGCAGTGCTACCACTGATGTGAAAACTTCTTGATTTCACTCCTTTTTTTGTCTTGAAAGAATCAAGAGGAGACCTTGAGTAGGGTTGCAGGGATGTAGAGAGATGTAGGGTTTTGTGTTGGAAAATTCTCCATTGTCTTATTGAGCTGTTGTTGATTTTGCTGCTGTTCTTGGTGTATGAGCCTGGTTACTATAATAATTATACCTAAATGTGTCTCTGCCTGTACTGCCTGTCATCCACAGTAAATCAAAGGCATGGACCCCGCAGGCACTTAAAGCAAGTTTACACAAATGAAAAACACCAGTGGCTTTGCCTGGGAGAAAACAATATTTTATTTCTTTCTCCTAGATGATGACACTACTAATTGTGTGGCTTCCAGTGCGTGAGCGTAACTTCCTTTGACATCAATGCGTGTTGGCTTCGTCACTGCACACATGCCAACACAGTGCAGCCCCTGCTGCAGGGCCTCAGTGGTGCTCTCCCTCTGCTCCTGCAGAGTCCACAGCTCCATCCCGTGGCTGTGGACCTGGCCAGAGAGATGTGGTAATATGTGGGGTGGCTCCTCTGGACTGAAATCCTCCTTCCTTTTCTACTGTCTAAGCTGATTTCTCCCCCTTTTTTAAAAATGCATCCCTGATTTTAAAATATTAAAATTAAGTGGGTTTAGCAGACCATTCTGAGATGTTCTGGGCTTTCCAGGCAGGTAGCCATCAACAGGCTGAGTTAGGCCACTTCTGTCTTCATTGGAGCTGGTGGTGGGATTTAATGCTGACTGTAATAAGAATTACTTTTGGGCCATCCAGAAGTCTTGAAATGCTGCCCTGCAGCATTTCCAGCTTCTTAGCTTGGTCCTGTAGAGCATCTGAATAGAGGGAAATAGTTTTGAAGACTTCCTGTAGTGCTGGTGAGAAATGATCTGTCACTAGCACTGGAAATGCACCAGAAACACAACTTGTTTCTGCTTGCACTGTGCAAACCAGCCATAAATAACGTTTCTTCCATGTCTTTGCAGACTTCAAAGAGTCTTCCAGCTGTTGCAGGAAGCCTAGTGAGAGAAGGTAGCTGCAAGTTTAATTGTAGCTTCAGGACTTTAGCTCAATCAAAATCCAAACAATCTGATAAAACTTACAGACACTTGAATGCTGTCAAAGGTTAAAAGTGAGCCCTCTTCGGAACAGCTATTAATGGTTTACATCTTAAAATAAAGGAGCTTATTAATATTCCTAAATAACATTGAACATACATTATTTTTGCTTTTGAACCATCTGAGGACTTCACGTGTTAGTGAAGATTATATTTCTTGGTAAGTGCAGATAATGACAGTATAAATGTCAGTTTTGCTATCAGATGTGTAGCACTGCTCTCTTCTTAACATTAAACATGATTATGTCCCACATTGCTTAAACAAATCTTGGTGCGCAGAGTCTTAAGAGGATGCCTTGGTATTCTTCTTCAGGGTGAATTTTTTTGATGACTCCTCATATTTCATGGAATCCTAGAATGGTTTGGGTTGGAAGGGACCTTAAAGATTGGGTAGTCCCAAGCCTCCTACCATGGGCATGGACACATTCCAGTAGATCATGTTGCTCAGAGCCCTATCTAACATGGCCTTGAACACTTCCAGGAATGAAGTAGCCACAACTTTGCTGGGTAACCTCTTTCAGTGCCTCACCACCCCCACAGTAAATAATTTCTTCCTAATATCTAATCTAAACCTGACCTCTTTCAGTTTTAAGACATTACCCCTCTATCACTATATGCCCTTGAAAAATGTTCACTGGTGTACATATGGAATCTTTTCTTGTTGCCCTTTACATCCCTGACCAGAATAAATTCTGTTAGTTCTTTGGCTTTCCTAACCTGCTCCCTTTCTGCTCGGGCAATCTCTCTGTATTTCTTTCAGGCTGCCTGTTGTGCTGCCATCCTCTGGAAGCTTCCTTTTGGTATTTGAGTTTGTCCAGGAGCTTCTTGTTTATCCATACGTCCATTTTTAAATAAACAGTTAATAATTTTGAGATATGCATGTGTGGAGTGGGTTTGTTTAGGTTGGTCGTTCATGCTTGGTTTTAGGGTTTTTTTTGAAAGCTGGTGTTTGAAAGTCTTTCATTCATCCTCTGTGTGGCAATTAGGTAATGGCAGCTCTTGCTGCAGTCCAGGTGGGTGAAGTCATTTCTTGCATGGCTGCATCTTTGTGGTGTGATTGCATGTGAGGTAGAGTTGCCAGCTTGTGTTGGGATGACCTAGCTTTATGGATTTTTGCTGTAGTGCAGTGATGGATACACTGGTAGTCAATAAACTTAGAGCTGAGGTTTTACATGGACGTTTTTTCCAGAGGCTTGATGTGATAATTTTTAGTGGCAATTGAGACACCACTATTCACTGCTGGAATTTTCAAGGAAACATAATTGCTGATTTCATTTTTCATTTAGAGAAGACCAGTCTTTTTCTTTGTTACTGCACTTTGTAAAAAAAAAAAAAAAAAAAGGAAATAAAAAGCCTTGCTTCTGCTTTTGTCTTGGTAGTGGGTGTCCATATTATTGTAGCGGTCCAAACCTAGACAAGTCTGCACTATCCAGAAGGAAGTGTTCCTCTGGCAAAGAGAAGCTAGAGGACTGGGTGGAACAACAGCAGGAGTAATTGTTACTATTGTTGTTTTAAGCTGGAGGTTTTGATTTCATTCATTCATGGGGCCGGGATGCAAACAGTGCGAAAAGGCAGGTGTTGCTTTCCAGTAGCCAAAGCCTCCCATGTTGTCAGATACTCAATAGCTGGAGACATTGTGATGGTAAAGCCTCTTGACACTTCTGCCGCTTGCCTAGACCCAGGAGGCTGGATAATTCTGAGATTTTTGTGAGTTTTCAGGGAGCAGACTGGTTTTAAAGTCTTACTGTTGACCTTCCATGTGTGAACACAGTTCTCTCCAAATGACGTGTAAGCTTTGGATCACCTTTAATGCCTTGGATGCGGCTTGGCCAGCCTGCCTTGCTGCCCTGTGCAGGCTGCTGGCTCACTTCCCTCGGCTTTGCATGGCAGCATCTGTTCGGGAGGTTCTTTACCCAGCACCTTTGCTGCAGGGACTATTTAAAGATGCCCACAAGGTTCCTTTTGTGTGGTTTACTGCATGAGTAAAAAACGATTGTGATTCAGGTCATTAGGATGATAAGCAAATTTTCTGTGTGCTTTTGCAGCTGTATCATGAGGGCAGTAAATGGTGGGGCATGTATGCTGCTCTTGGGGGTTTGAGGACTGACCTTTGCCAATCTGTGATGCGTCTGTTTGGCTGTGGTCTGTCTCTGGGTAGGTTTGCATGGTGAGTGTAGCTGGACTCATGCTGGGCTTTGGTCCTCTGAGCTTGCACAGTGCATGCTTGAGTTCTGCTTTGGAGAAAACCAGCAGATCACGCTGACAGTGAGAGCCTGAAGGGCCCTGCTGGAAATGGAGTCAGTGGTGATTCCCTATGGATTATCATGGTGTAGGAAAAAATAACTGCATACCATGTTAAACCAGCAGGATGCAGAGTTCTGTTCCTTTCTCTCTGTTTCCTCTGCTGTTTCCAGAAGCTGCGTCCTTCCATGAACTGTTTCTCTCTGTAGTGGTTTAGTGACAGCTAAAATGATTCTTGAACATTAACAAATACCAGTTGATCCACAGCTGACTTGTTCACATGTAGACTGTACCTATGGAAAGACTAAGGAAAAAGTGAAAGGGAGCAGAGATGGCAAGATAAGTAAGGAGTGTGTAGAGTGTACTGCTCTGTCTGGGCATGGGTTAATGGATGTGGAGGAGTGAAGGGTGAGGAAAAGAAACAGTGGGAAGGTGCAGTTTTCTCATGGTGGTGACTCAGTAAAGGAACATGGTAGCTTTGGGGTCCTGGACTATGCTAAGTACCTAGCTGGGGAATGGGGATAAGGAAGAAGATGGATAGGGAACTTTAGCTATGTTAGCCTTTAACTGATTTATTTATTTTTGTTTTTAAGCTGTCTTAAATACCTGAGATTTTCAGCATGGCTAGAACAACATAGTTGATGTCTTTGTTTGGTGTTCTTAGATTGACAAGCCTAAAATGGGCTTTCAGACTTAGTTTTTCATTAGCTAACTACATGCAAGTGGAAAATGTGTCTGGATATAGATTCTGAGAGAGTGATGTACAAAGGATGTAGCTGAGATTGCATCAAATTTGACTTTTCAAAATTTGCTAACTTTGGGAATGCTTCGTCCTTATGTTACTGTGTTTTTTCTCCTGATTGATGTGTTTGTTGCTGGAGCTGTAGGAGCATCGTTACTCGCTTGGGTAGTGCTGTTGTATATGTCAACCCTGCCTCTTGAGGGTTGTTCACATGTTACCACCAGGACCAAAACTGCAGCCAGAGGTGAAGCCCTCCCCTGAGCGGGTGAGCCCAAGTGCATGTGCTGGTGGCTGGTGCTCCTGGGCAGCGGGGGCTTGCACAGCAGGCAGGCTGGGCAGGGAGCTTGTCGTGGCCACAGAGCATGCCATGCTCATGGCCATCCTCACAGATGCCCTTCAGGAGTTGTATGGAGAAATGCACTGGTTCTAACAGGAGTCATTAAGCAGAAATTATGTAGGTCATTATCCTGTGTGGAGGGGGAGTTCTTGTGCAGTGTGTGTGTACATTGAGGACTGTGGCTGTTACTGTGGCACGTCCTTGCCGGATTTAAATAACAGCACTCTTACATGTTCTAAAGTTGTTCCTAATGGGACTGGCCACCTTCAAGGTGCACTTTATGCGTGGGTTGTCTTTATTGTACTGACAGTGTAACCATATTTGTTGCTGAAGGTCAGCAAAAGTCCTTGTTTCTGCTGTCTTCTTGGTTAAGTAGTTCTAGTAATTTTCCTTCCACCACAGTGAAACTGAGATTAGAATCTGATTCTTTGGATTTCAGACAAAAGGAATAGTGACTTCTTGTGAATGTTCGTTTCCTTGCCAGTAGAGGCTGGATGACTTAATCTCTGCATATATCAACATGTTGATCAAGTTTCACACCAAAGTATCCAGGGCTAACTATAACAAATATTTAAAAATGTAGGCCCGGGTTGTAACTGAAAACCTTTCTTGGTTATACAGTCCTGAGCGTAATGAAATGACAGCTCAGGGCTGGATTTTTAGGATAGCTGTATCTGCAGTAATACTCAGCTCTGAGTCTGTCAAAACAGCCTTCTAAAGCCAGAGCTGCCTGTGGCATGGCATTTGTTCAAATATGCCTTAATAAAGTCAGTGCAAGGTTTCCTATCCATAGGAAAAATGAAGTCTTTGAGTGTATCTACTTTTCATATACCTGCTAGGAAGTCCTAGAGCTGAGATTCTGTGGAAATGGCGAAGTTGGATTAATTCTGGATGTGTTTCCTGAGGGAGATGTGGCTGGTTGGTTTGCTTCCTTCCTTTTGGGCAATGAGCATAAGGCTGAAGCTGATCTTGTGGGTGGAGATGGGAGCAGAGTCCTTTGCAGAGTGATTGCTGGGCACCTGCTGTTTACAGAGCAGGATTTTAAAACCAGCCATCATGCAGAGTTGCATGCTGTCCCTTGCAAATGGAGGTACATCAACCTGCTGGAATAATCCAGCAGGACAACCTCAGGTGCGGCTGGAGGAATCAGATGGCTGTTGAGATCTGGACGTGGAAATGCTGTACACTGAGCTTATCTCATCTTTGCCATTGTCAGTAGGAGCACTTCAGTTGCAGTAATGTTATTTTATCATGAACCAAACACAATATTATTTTATCATGAACCACACAATTAAGCTAAAACCACACCAGACTGTGTATTTTAAAGGTATCAATTAGTCTTTTGATTTAAAAGAAAAACCTTTTTCTAGCTTGCTTTCCTGTACTGATTTTTTTGCCTCTTAACATCTCTTCCCTGCCCATTCATGAATTGACTTTGACATTAGGTCATCGGGACAAAGCCAGGAATGAGGTGTGTGGGATTTGCCACCATTTACAAAACTAGTAACTCTTTTCTCCCTAAGAGTGTGGACCCTCAGTTGCGTCAGACTTCATTGCTGTGTTGTGAAGATACAAAGGTTTGGGATCTTCTATAATACCCAGACTTTCAAGTCTGAATATCTGAAGATATTCACTTTGTAGTTATGGAATGAAGAAGTAAGTCTAGAGACCAATAGTCCCTCCAAGGAAACCATTTTACCATCCTGTGTGCCCATGCTTTTTTCCACTGAAAAAAGAATCTGGAGGGAAAAGTAGAAACCCAAAAACTCTGACACATTAGGGAATATTTCCTGAATTCATTTGGAGAGCGGTGTTATTGCCTATTACCTTCAGGTCTTGCTTTGTCTTGTACAGGTCTGCAGAATCTCTGAGGGTCAAGGTTTCAGTGCCATTGTTAGCTTGTCTTACCCCTAGCAGTAAGTCCCAAAGGTCTGTCTCCTAGGAAGGGATTAGTGCCAAGCCCTCACACTCCATTTAAATGGACAGACCTGTGCTTCCCCTTCAGCAGTAGTAGTACTGCACAGACACAGGAGCCTGATTTGTTCTAGCGATTGCTTTCTCTAATGAGTTCCCAGAAAATATCTACTATATCTTGGTATTTAGTGTTGCATAAGATGAACCTTTAGAAGGAGGGAGATTGTGGAGCAGTTCGATAGGAATGACTGATAACAAGCAAAAATGCTAAGTAGCCCTGAGCTGCTGCTGTCTGGTATGGTTTACCACTGGTCATCCCAGCCAGCCCCTTCTGGAGTGTTGTATCTGCGCAGTGGAGACACATCTCCAGCCCACAAACATGTAGTTTGTTTCACTGATATCAAAAGGCTTCATGAGTTAGGACAGGATCCTGACTTGCTCCTGTTTTAGAAATTAAGGAATCAAGGCAGAGGCAGATGAACTGACTTGCTCCATGGCCCTATAAGTACCAGAGGTTGAGTGAGATCTGGGACCAGCTGTCCTCAGATTTTTAATGAGCCACAGACTATGCTCAGCAATTCTGCCCAAGAGGAAGAAGACACATAAGCTTGACCTAGCACTGCAGTGCTTAAAAAGTCGCTTGTGCTGGTTAGGGCACTGTGCATGTTGATTTAACTTAAGGTTTCCCTCCTCCTCTTTCCTTTTCTATAAAAGACCATTAAGAGCAGCATTGAAGTACTTACGTGATATTTTTCTAAAAGAAACTGGTTCAGATATTCAGGTAGTCAAATATCACCCATGAGCTGCAGTTTGTCTGAGTCCTGGGAACTGATGCCCTTCCTGCTGAGGAAGACAGGTCTCCTGGCCTCCTTATCATCAGCAGAGCTAGAGATAAAGGAATTCCATGCATGAAAGGTCACCCCAGCTTAGTAAAAGAGCCTCCCTCTGTGGTTAATGATAAGCACTTCCAGGTGGGTTTCATTCCTACCTTCCCATGTATTTGGCCAGGCACTCAGAGTGGGTGATTTGTGCTGCTTCCATTTATTACCATGGCAGTGGAGTTGACTAATTTAGTTTAGATTTATGAATTTTAGCTGGCTAAACTGGATGAGAAAAATTCCCCACTTATCATCTTGGGTGAGTTTAGTGACCTTCAGTAGTGCTACCACACTAGTGTCAGAGAACTGTATTGGTGAGAGAAAAGAATAAAGATATTTAGAAAAACAAATGAGAGACACTGTGTTACTACTAGGCTTCTCTTGATTTGAAGATCCAGGATGGTTAGAAATTGCTAATATGATTTCTGTAGATAACTGCTATTTAGGGCATTTGGGCGTTGTGTTTTATGGAAGTTTTGGATGAAAGTTTTTAAAAGAGGTAAGCATGCTTGACTTATAGGAACTCAGTTTGGTAAGCAGCAGTTAGGAAGAAGGCAATAGCAGAAATTAAAAGAGAGAGGATGTTCTATTAATGCCTGTCTTTTAGGTAGCAAGTAGGTCAGTGAGCTGAAAAGGACCCTAAACAGACTTGCAATGCTCACACAGTGAGGAACTTGAAATGGCAGTTTATTCGGGGGTTGGTTGCATAAAGCAAAGAGTGGTCAGAATTGCAGAAAACATGTTTTATTTTGATTGTTGAAAATAAAGGTAAAGCTTGTGTCGGCCCTGCATTCCCATGCAGAGATAGCCAAACCCATTGTCTCTGGGTTTTATGGATGGAGGGACTAAAGCAGATTAATTGAGGCCATGCAAGATTATTGTGTTGCACATGTGATTGCTGACCTTGGTGCGAGGCACTGTCTCTTTGTGTCCCATGCAAGGCAAACCGTGCCACGGCGTGGGTGGCAGAGGGGACCGTGGGACCCCCCAACTCAGGGCTGCTGTCACAGGGGGTGTGCAGGAGCTGAGGTGCCCTGATTCAGAAAGCCATTCGTGTGATGAGCAAGTGACGACACGATTCCCGCTCCCCAATGAGCGTGAGGGTAAGAGTCCAATTATCTTGCACATAATGAGGAGGTCGCTGAAAGAAGAACTGGAGTTTGGCAAGGCAAAATGGGAATGCTCTCTTGCTTCCATTTTGCACTGGGAAGCCTCATTACTTAGTTATGTGATTATGGTTGTAATTCTGGCTCTTGAAGTTTGAAGTTATTGAAAGGATGATGCGATTGTCATGGTATATCTGGGGATCACATAAGGTAGAATAGGAATGAGGCTGTGATCATATAACTAACTTAGCCTCTTTTGGAAACATCCTGGGGACGATGGAGGAGTAATTATGGGTCAGAATGTGGTCATGTCAATACAAAACAGAATCAAGTCTATTGGTATTAATCATTACTTATTTTAATTTTTTAAGGAAAGAAAATTTCAAACCTGTCTTTATGCAGACTGATGCTTATTGAATGAGGGATGCAGATAATGATGTTTAGATCTAGGAAACTTAAAACAATTGGAAGAACTGAACTGGGATGGGATGCTGGTGCAATGACAGCAGTGGGTGGGACATGCACTGGTACTGGTAAGTCAGGAATGCTCTGGGGCTGACTGGGTACAAAGCTGCAGCAGGAGACCTGTCAGGACCCTGGGAAGCCGAATCTGCTTCTTCAGATTTCATGTTTCAAATATGGTGAAAAATCATGATTGAGCCATTGTTCTATAAATGCTTTGGAACCTCTGAAGTTTTACTTATGTTTGGTTGCTTTGGCTTTGACAGAAAAGGTTTTTCACCCAAATAGAGTTGTTTAGGAACACTTTTAAAAACAAAAGGGTTCTTCTCCCATTTTCCATCTTTTCCAAAATTTTCTTCCATTGTTTAGGCTACAAGGTGGAAAAGAACAAGAGAGGGTTGTTTCACCTTGAAACCTGCTAGGTATTCTCCAAACAGTTTAAAAAACTTTCATAAACTTGAATGAGAGGCTTTAATAAAAAATAAGTGTGTGCATGCACAGAATTAAAAAGCATCCTCATCTAATTTTTCTCTTTTTATTTTTGTATAAATTTATTTAACACGTAGAGAGGCAGCGAGCTATGTACCTGTTTAGTTATCACATTAATGAAGCTCTAGGTTGAAAGAAGATGAAGTTATAAAAACAAAGTGCTTCATGGCATTGATTTCTCTAGACGCTAACAAGGCAGAATTTGAGTGGAGATGACAACAAAGTAATTTCTCTTGACGGCTCACATGCCAAATTAAAGAAAATGTAAATAAATTAACTGAGTCATCCTGTTGCGTTGCAGGCTAAGAAGTTATACAAACAATTTGTGGAGTCTTCTAGAGGTTTGTAAAACTAGTGATGCAGTACTAAAGACGTGTGAGATATTAAAATAATTTCTTGGTGTATAACAGGTTTATATTTTGGAGTGGGGAGTTTCTGAGAAGAAATAATCCTTTATTTAATGCACAGCTGTAAGGTGGAATCATTTGCAGGAATAGTGAAAGTCAAACCTGCCAAATGGGACAAAAAGTCCAGTCTTCTTCAAAGTATCGAATAAATCCATAGAAGGGTTACGATACATTAATGAAAAATAAAAGTTAAATAAATTATTAAGAGGTGTGGATGTGGCTCTCTTGCCTCCAGAGGGAAGTGAAAGTCTCTCTCTACCACAGGGTCTTGTTTCTGCAGCCCATCCTACAAGGAATTTTAGAACATCCTCATTGCACAATTGTCTCAAAGTAAATCTGGCATTCTGGAGTGTTGTATTTTTGTGTCTCTGTGGCTTTGGAAGTATCACAATGAATTACAATAAATGGGAAGTGCCTTTTTCTTCTCTGCTCTGTGCCCCTCTTCACTGGTGCTTTTTTTTTTTTTTTCACTTCAGCCTGGGGTAGTACCATCCAACTGGAAACATCCCTCATCTGACGTGGCATGAGCTTCTTTAGGCGTGGCACTCCTGCATCAGGTTGTTGGGTTTTCCCTGTTGTAAGCATGGAATTGCTTTTGCAGAACTATGGATTTCACATGGTAGTATGCAAATACAAGTGAAAAACTGGCCTAATAAAATCTCTGGTATGAGATGTAGCTGTCTGAGAGAAATTTTAGCTTTGCTATAAAATCTAAGCCTAGAATTGAAAGGGAGAAATACTTGGCATGTTCATGAAAACGAAGCATGTGAAACTGGAGTCTGTGATATCGCTGGTTTTGTAGCACAGCTCCAGAACTGTGTTTCGCTTCAGGAGGAGTCAGCCCAATAGATAAAAATCATTATTTATATGGTTTGGTGTGGATTTCATTTTGATGAAGTATGTGTATTTTTAATGCAAGTCCAGGTTGCAGTTAGGGTGGAGTATTGCTTCCTGTGATTGTTGAATGGTTTTACTTCTTGTAGCTTTAGCAAGTCAGTGGTTGAAAAGAATTCTGGAATATATTTTGGTTCTTTTTTTCTGTCTTGCCTTTTGCACAGTAAAGGTATAACCCATAATTTGTGATCTTATTCAGTCATCTTTGAAATTAAATTTTCAAGAATTTTTTAAGAGATTGAAGGTTTTTCTCTTTGTTTATTTTATAAAAGATATGAAAAATCAGGTCACATCCGCGTTTTAAAATTTTCTGTTGAATTTTTTTAATTTGGGTTTTCTGATTGATTTATTTACTTACTCTTTATTTCTTGTTTGTTTAGTTATTTAGATTTTCATACTGTTTCAGTTATTTTAGTTTGGATTTTCTGTTGTAGCATCTCCAATCTGATGTATCTAGTCTAAGTTTTTGAGGGGGCAGGGAGGTGACTTTTGGGACTTTTTTTCCTGTTTCTATGCTGGCCTCAGATTAATGCATTTTTTCTTTTATTATTTTCTGGAAATAGAAACACAGAGAGATAATACACCTATGGAGGAGTAATATCCGTCTGTAAGGAGGTGAGTAGGGAAAATACGTATCCTGCAGAAATAGAATATGTATTAGTTTGCATTTCCTTCTGTATTTTGAGCTTTAAGAAGTGATAGGTTGAGCTGTTGTCGCAAGCTGCTGGTTAATCTGATGTTTTTAAGGTCTGCTTTCCATTGCAGTCAGGGAGTCTTGCTCCACATTCAAGTTGCTAATTCTTGACAACACAGGATATTTTCCTTCTCATTAAAATGTATTTATTTATTTTGCAGTGAGAATGTCTTGCTTAAGATGCTTCTTTTGATCGTTGGTAATGTCACAGACTCAGTAAGAGCGCTAGCAAAAAGTAGTGTTTATCTCATTTCACTTCTACATGCACTGTTAATTGGACCTGAGTAATATAACCCCATTGCAATAACTGTTTTAGTTTGCCAAGTCTCAATATGATGTCCAAAAAGATGCAGGTCATATTAGTGCTTGAAAATTGCTCCCTGTCTGTAATAGGAAGGTTTCTTCATGTGTTTCTGTGATTTTATTTGCATTTATTGGGTTTTAGGCCTTTGCAGAAATACATGGAAGGGGGAAAAGATACAGTGAGAAGTACAAATTTTTTGCAAAAACAATTTTATTTTTTTTAGCTTGAATTTGTAATATCATTTAGGTTTCTAGGGCAACAACTTCATGTAATGCAGATCAGCAGCTGAAATACTTCTCCTAGCAGCTGGAGAGTGAAGTTAGCAGGACCCACGGTCTGTTCTGCAGCTGATACTGGAAGCTTTGTGGCTGGTGGGGATTGTCCCTGAGCTGCCCTTCATAGCTGGTGTCACTCTGGGGAACAGCAAGCAGCACTGAGTGATACCGGAGCTATCCTCAAGAGAGATGGTAATGTGGGATGCTGCAAGTTCAGGGGAGTGAATAAAATCAGATTTCTTATACCTCTGGCTCAGGAAGAGGGAGGAGGTGACGAAGTGAGCTTTCTCCAGAAACTTGGTTTGCGGAGGAATGTGAAACCACAGTTTTCTCCCATCTTGCTCTTGAAAGTTAACACAAGAGATAGGAGTGGGAGACAGTTTTCTGACATGAGTCCCAGATTCTTCATCCCCAGAAGCTGAGATGGTGACAAGAAGCTGGGTACTCAGCAGAGAGTTACCCGCAAATTTTGTTGACTGAGTTAAATCCTCCAGCAAGCAGGTGTCGGGTAAATGTTTTGATTCCTTGCAGTAGATATTTGCATATTTGAAGATTTCTGGTACTTATGACTCATTTTAGTTTGCCGAAATTTTAAAAAGAGCAAACCAGCGAGGCCCTTGATTTTTATGGGATTGCTGTGTAAAGGCTTTGAGATGCATGCCCTGAGCTGGGCATGCTGGGAGGGTGATGTACATGCAGGTCCTAAGCACTGGCATCTTATGCATAGCTGTAGTCACACCTCAGACTGTGTGAAGTGTCTTTAGCCATTACTATCTCATAATTTCCAACCCTGAACCTGTTTTCTTCCAACACCTCTGCTGTGTCCTGCTTGCCTTCCCCTGGATGGGTGTGGCATTGTGTCCTGCTTCTTGACCAGGGTGGGTGGGTGTTGGTGTTACAGGTCAGGCTGTAGCAGCAAGCAGCTCTGGCCCTTACAGAAGGTCCTATGAAGTGTTTTAGAGCTCTAATGGAAAGTGAGGCTTCATCCATAGTGACAATTTTTAAGGTGGTTTATTTTCTTCATGCAAATATGCTGGGGGGGTTGGAGGAAGAGAAAACTTGCTGAGAGAGTAACACTTGATGCCTTGAAGCATCCTCTCCTTGATAAAAAAGCTTTTTTCTGTAAATTTTTCAACTTGTCATTTGCTGTGATCGTGAATGGTGGTGATGTGCTCTGTGTAATGTGCTTCTTATATGTATTTTTGTCTGGTACATTAATAGCTTCATTAATATGTGAAGAAAAGCAAGTGTCAACTTACTAGTTGCTGATCAGAACATGAAAGTGGTATTTTTTCCCTAAAAACTGTAATTCAAGGTTATGCATGTGCAAAAATAGCTTTAGGCTACAACAAATACTTTCTTCAGCAGGTCTAGCTCATTTTATTGATATATTGTTTTGTAAACTGTGGGTGACTTGCATTGTTCTCAACCAAAATAACTTGCATCAATCAACATAAGAGGATAATTAATTTACATATTTTCATTGTGGAAATGATCCAGACATTTTATTCTATAGTGCTAGACTTGAGAGAGGAAAACTGAAATAACATTTTGGGTTTGTAGTTTGTTTTTTAAGTTATTCTTCATTGCAGATTGTGCTGGAGAAACGATTGTGACCTTCTTAAATTTGAACCTGGCATAGCATTGAATGAAAATAAAGCAAGACGTATTCCATCACTGTGTGTTACATCAGTACAGCCTTAATGGGATAAGGAGCGGGCAGCTATTGCATGCTATAGCAAAATGTAGTCCAAAACACTTGCTAAGAACAAATGCAGGCGTTAACTATTTCCTTTCTCTGCGAGAAGCTGAAGCCAGCAGAGGAGAGTATGAGAGATAGGGAGTCTGATGAATTTTTTTCAGGGTGTGCCTGGCAACTTTCTGCATGCCACAGGTGAATTAAAATGTGTAGCATATTATCTTTGAATAGGCAAGGTTTAGCTCCTGTTTGTATGAGGCAGCAAAAGGTTTCAGAACTGTCTGAACTTCGCTAGTCCCTTGGTGAAGTGTAGTTAAAACACTGATTTCTGAATCTGATGAAATGCAGGGAATGGAGTGATTGTCGCTTTTCGTGGATTGACAGGAAGTGGCTTTTGGGGGAGTGTGAACTTGTGTATCTAAAGGTTTACCTCTCCTCCTCTGCGCCCTGACTGTTCTGTCTGCTTGATTATTAATAGCTGTTTTTTTGTTTTTTTTTTTTTTTTTTTTTTTGGCAATGAGGCAGGAAACTCAAAACCTCCCTGTAAAGATACGACACANNNAGAAAGCTCCCTGTTTTCTTTGGCTGAAGCCTCTTTCCTGAAGGTGTTTACCCAATGTCCTTAAGAATAAATTTTTACAGTATTAAACCTGAGGTGAGGTAGTGCTAAAGAGTCTGCATTTTACATTATGCATCCTCTGTTATAATGCCTGCCTGGTCTGTTACCAACATTGCTACTGTGACCTTAATTCCTCACTTTTAAGCACCACCTGAGGGTATAGATAGCACTGGAGGTGAGAAAGCTTCTCCTTAAGGCAGGGTACCAGTAAGATTTGCCTGACATCAACTAAGAATATCTTTGGGGAAAAAAACAACCAAGCAAACCATTTCTGTTTCTTGCTGGTTTTATTCTTTAAACCTGATTCCTGATAAGTTTATTTTGAGAAATTGCCCATGAACAGACAGCATTTAAGCTGATGATGTTGGCATTTCTAGTGGCTTTCTAGTGGTTAGTGTTGCATCACTGGTGCCAATTTTTTATCCTTCTGTGAGAGAGATGGCTGCTGTGATTAGACTGTTGCTGCTGTAGGGAATGAGAACTGGGATCAGATTTTCTGGGTTTGAGTTCTAGTACTGAGATGAGGCACACAGCAGTACTGCTTGTGCTGACCAACCATAAGCAGCTTCTCTGTGGCCACTTCTGTGAAGCAGCAGGTTGGCCCAGCTCGCTGGTAACATCCCAAACTTCAGAATATGTTCAGCCTCCTGCTTGCTTGCAATCCTGTGTCTCACTCCTCCTGTGCCCACACAGAAAACCCCTCTTTGCATGCAGTGGTGTTTTCAAGCTGGCTGTTCTGGTGATGGCTCAGCGCCCATGTTCTGCTTTCACTCAAGCTGGTAACCCTCCCACTTTTCATGGAGTACCAGTAAGCTCTCCAGAGCTTTCCTGCATTTTTCCCTGGATACATGAAAGAATGAATGAATTCCATAGTTCGCTGGCAAAGAGTTGGAGAAGTGTTTGATGCAACAGTGAAAAAGTTGTTGTGACTATTCACTCAGGGACATGAAAGGCAAAGGAAACTACAAAAGGTTATATAGACATATAATCATTGTGAGTGTTGGCAACTTGACAGGACCAGGTTAGTCTCAGGTGCTCTTACCTGTGCTAGCTCTTCTGGGGAGAGTCAAGCTGATGGGAGAAATGCAATTGGGCTTTCAGTAACTTGCAAAGATTGAAATCAGACTTTACTCTGTAACGGTCCAGATATGTTCTGCTTTCCTTCCTCTCCATAAAACCAAAAGTGAGATCTCATCTGCCATTCAGATGAGGTTTTTGACTCAAGTCCATTTTCTCAGCCTGCTTACTTTGAATCAAGTGGTGCAGGGGCTTGAACTTGGGCTGTCCTCATACCAGGTCAGTACATTTATCTTTGCTTTGTGCTTAATTGATGTGATCTGCAAGCAAGAGAGAATTGGTGAGCTAATCGAGTGAAAGCCTGTTCTCAGAGCTTCAGTTTTTAATCTCTTCCCGGAAGACAAGTGATGGGTGCAGTAGATGGTGCCAAATACAGGGACCCAAACAGTACTCCCACACTGGCAGAGAGCACGTTATCCCATCCTTGCTCTTTGTAATGACTTTATGCATTATGAAAATTCATGAGGATTTTATTTTCCTTTGGGTTAAGGAATTATCTGATCAGCTGTCTGTCATTCTGAGAGTGTCTGGATGCTGACAGTGTCTGGATGCAGTCTGTATTCCTCTTCCATCTTGACTCCTTTTAAAAGCTCCTGACTGGTATCCATTGTCCTGGCAGCGTTCACGGGCTCTTTTTGGAGGGCACGCAAATGACTGAGGCCCAAAGCCAACTGGTGCAATGCTCAGTGAGCACTGCAATGCTTAAATAGGCATGAAGGCTGGAGCTGTGTTGCCTAAACAGAGATATCTGCTGCCATGTTAGGAGCTTCAGGGTTGTACGTCGTTGTTGGTTCAAAAGGGCAAGAATCTCTCAGCTTCCAAGATGCCTCTCGGGTGCCGCCATGCCCCAGTGACTGGGCAGATGAAACTCTTGTAGGCTTCTGTTAATTGGGTGATAACTGGCTATGTGAGGGGGATAAGCAGTGTGACGCTTCACA
>WAAG01008136.1:13998-56822 GCA_013390105.1 Tichodroma muraria | reverse complement strand
TGCACGAAACTCCTTCAGCTCACAGGATATACCTGTTTTCACCCTTCCTGATTGTGAATATGTGTTCTTCCAAATACCATTTTAAAAACATTTCCAAGCAAGTCTACGGCTCTTTCCTGAGATCTGTACCTTTTTCCCACACGTTTGTAAGTATCTTTACAGACAAAAAGTACTGTAGCATTTAAAGCCAGTTTCTAAGTTAATGACTGAGCATGATGACCTTAGAAGTCCTTTCCAACCGAAATGATTCTCTGCTTTTGTTCTTTTGGGGGATTCAGTTATTGATGGGATTCTGTGTGGTGTGTAGGGTTTTTGAGGAGGAAGGCAGTAGCTGTCATTGCCATGGAAAAGAAGGAGAAGCAGGAGAACCTCATAGGTTGTCTCCCAGTTGCAGCATGGAGCAAATTCCTGACCAGTTTGGTTATTACAACAGTATTCCTGGGATGCCTCACTCAGAAGGGAATGTTATTGCCATTTCCAGTGCTCAGAGAGGAATTGTGCTTCCCTTGAGTTCTCCTTGGCTTCAGTTATTCATCTGACCCTGAAGGGCTGTTGTGACAAGTTCCTTCATGTGCAAGGGCATCATGAAGCTGGCTGGATTTCAGCAAACACTGGTGCTGAGTGGTGCTTGTGTTGTGTATATAAAGTTACAGAACGCTTTCAGAACGAATAGTCCAGGCAAAGCTGTTTTAATGAGCTGGAATGCCAGTTGTAGCATATCCTACCCAATCTGGCAGTGTTCTACTGAGCTGAAATACCTTCTTTGTTCTTAAAATAGCCCCCAATGATTCAGATTTTAATTGCAAATATTACAGCTGTCAAAGGAAAGGAGAGGTGACCAGATGATTGTGTTGATAATATAAATGGAAGCTGGGGATATGTCGAATTCCAGCCTTTAGATCTCTCTTCATTTAAGATATGCCTGTGTGCTGCAGTGATTACATGGGACAGGGGCCCTCTCTAATGTTAAGATGAACCTGAAATGCACTGTGCTTCATTATATCCACCACGCTGTCTAAACTAGTCTGACAAATAAGCATGTGGGGCTACAAGGATTTCAGCACTAGTAATGATAACAAATAGGCATAGATATTAAATATCTTGGTTAAAACCTGAATCTTGCTAAATGCAGATGGAATTTACTAACACACTGAGAGACTGTGATTCAGGAATTCATTTAAAACAGAACAATAACTAAGGAGGTGAATAAAATACAAGAATTTTAAATTTTGGGCACCAGACTGCATGTTTACATTGCCTATCAGTCAGCACTGGTCGGGGTGAGAACTCTTCTGAGTAAGTGAACTGCATCTTTTCAGCACAGACATGTCAGGAGCGATTTTCAACTGAGCAGGCTGCCATGTTGCTGTTTTACTTCATTACAAATCAAGTTCTCAAGTTTTGCAAGTTAATGGATCACCTTATGGAAAGATGAATGTTGGATTGTCTTTGGTTTGTATTTCTATGTTTCCAGTGCTGAGGATGGAGTTTTGACTAGATGGAAGGGTGCCTGGCAGGTTCCTCAGACTGCAGAAAAACACCATGAGTGTAGGATGAGACCATTCACCTTAGGTGATAATTGACGTGGGAAGGAGGGTAGAAAATAGCCAAAACCTCCAGCCTGAGTCTGCAGCTCAGTGCAATGCTGACTACAGAAACTGACACTGAATCTGTCTTTGAGCCTTTCTGGACAAGAGTAGGAAGTCATCTCTCAGAGGGGGGAGAGGGAGCTTCTGCCAGCCTTGGGAGATTTCTGCAGGGAATCTGAGAGAATTACGGATGTATGGTAGCACACCTTGGCAATCTTTTGGGGTTCACCATTGTCCCAGTGTTGCTGTTATATGAAGGTTTCCATTACATCTCATGCTTAGTATTAATCACCATTAGCTACACATTCACACAATGAAAGATCAAGTGAGGGGCTGATACTTGCTGCACCTAGCAGATCTGGTCCTTACAGATGTGTAGGACTTTCTTACCCATTCCCACTGTGAAAGGTAATGTCATTCATGGCTGTTGAAGGTTTAATTATGCCTTTGCAGCATTCTGATGTGCCTGAAGGGATTTTGCTGAAACTTATCAACAACAACAACAAAAACAATGTACAAGATGGAGAATATGATTTTGAGTGTTTTGCTTGAAGAAGGAGGGGCAGATTGTTGCTTCTGGAGAACTAAAACCTTTTACTCTGGTACATATTACTTTGTAAGCACAACAATAAAATCAGTTTTGATTTTTTTTTTCTTCCCCAGTATGTGTGATGGGGACATTCTGCTCCAAAGATACTGGCCTATGTGCATCGCTACATTAGTTGTATAACTAAAGAAAATGTTGGTAATGGACACTGCATTGTGTGAGGAGAGAGGTTTGTGAGTCCTCTGGGTGCCCTGTGATGCCTGTCCTGGTGGCAGGATACTTAAGTCTCACTTCATTTTGTTCCTTTGCACTTGGTTGGCATGAAAGGAGAAACAAGATGAGCTTTCTTTTCTAAAATATAGGCTATCTTATTAAAAGTCTTTCAAAAGTGGGAAGCAGAATTGTTTTAAGGTTACAAGAGCCATTTGAGCTGCCTTGCCGCCTCACACAGGAGTGGAGAACAGCAGAAAGTGCTGCTACACTGGAAGCGTATTACTGGCAATAAGTGTCTTGAACTGTCCTGTCTTAGTGAAGTTTGAAGAATGAATGTGTATGCTTTCTGGCTGTCTTCTGTTTTTGACGGCTTTTATTTTTAAATAGCTTCACAGTAAGTTTTAAAACATTGCAGCAGGGCCTTATCCTGACCATTGATTCAGGGAAATCTTTCAGTTAAGGTATTAGAAGATTTACTTCTCTGAAGACCTTTACAAACCCAGCATTTTATTAACAGTGAGTAGCAGACATTTCTCCATATCCTTCTGATTGCTGTGTGTGTTCCACTCACCTTTGCTGGATGGAAAGTGGGAGGAACATCTCAGCATCTCATATTGTTTACACCATTTATGAGCAAATGATTTAAAAGCAAAAGCTTTGGAGGAGGTAATGTGAATGAAAATTGGGAGCTCAAGGAAATTGCAACTGATGACCAAATCCTGTAATTTTGCATGCCAGAAAGTAGGCGTTGTTTTTCAGATAACCCAAAAAACCCCACAACCCTACATCCTACTCTCAGATGGAATTGAAAGTAATAATGGAAAAGGCATTTTTTTCATGGTCTGTTTGTACCAGCATAGGAAGAGTATTACTGAGACTAGGTGGTACTAGCAGCACCGAGGGAAATAAGGCACTCTCAAATTTTTCTTTTTACAGTGAGTGCAATTAATGATTAGAAAGAACTCCTCCAAAAATGCGATGCATAGCTGTCAGCTGCTTTCACAACTGGGTGCCTCTCTGAGAATTGGTGTAGCTCAGTTCAAAAGGGTGTACTAGATCCAGGAACCATTTGGCCTGAACTGAGCAGTCAGGCAGTGTGCTCTTGATCTTAAATTCTGTAAGGCACTCAAATCACTTGTGTGTGTGTGTATGTATTTCCAATATATTCATTTAAAGTTTTTTTTTTTTTAGTTCTAAAATGAGAATTGTCTCATCCTGAGGAGGGTGGTAAATATAAAGTGATGAATATTGTGGTTTTACTTTGAAGTATTTTTTAATACCTGCTTTTCCCCAGCATGCACAGAAGTCCTGTTTGCTTTCCCCCTTGACCACCAGTTGGACTGCTGGTGGTATCCCTTGCATTAGTGTGCTGGATAAACACTTGAGGTGCACTCTCTGAGGAAAAAGCATTTTACATCCAGGTGTTTATTTAATGCAAAGTGATGCTGAACGATTAATCGGATAATTATGTTAATAGCATAGTGTTCTTTTTAAGAAAAGGATTGTGGAATAACAAGTTAGTATTGCACAACACGTCCTTATGCGGGAAATGGAGGAGGAGTTTTTCGGGGACTCTGCTACCCTCAGTAGGTATCAAACTATCAAAATATTAAAATAGCTTTCACTGCATGTGGATCAGGATAGTTAGGCGCAATGTTTGGTGGGAATTATGACTGCTTCTTATTCTGTAGTCATAGGAGGGAAAGAAGACATCTAAAGATCAATCTATTCTTGTAAAACTGGGAGGAGACTTCATTTTTTATTCCCCTTTAATTTAATATAATATTGTATGGAGGTGCTTGGTGAGACTTGCCTTGGAGTTACATAATAGACCCCCATTTGCACTGGGTTTTAGTCTGTATAGACTTGAAATTTCCCCCTGGGCTGCAAGGCTAAGTGGTAAATGTTTATGTGGGGAAGTACTGTCATCAGCCCTCAGGAAAGGTTGCCTGGCCAGCTCATCCTTCCTAAAGATGGACAAGATTTGGGATCTGAAAATGGCCAGGTCTCTGTGAGCCTGAGTTCAGACCTGCCCAGGCAAAGGGGAGGCATTTTTGCTATGCAGAAGCTGTGGTAGCAGGAGCGTGTCTGTGCAGATGGGCTGAGCTCACCCTCTTCAGGCAATGGACTTTCTCTGGTCTGGAGGATGTGTCACTGGGATAGCAGTGGCCTATACATGCCTGCAAATGCCGTGCTCAGAGGTGATGTGGGTGCAGTGGGCAAAGGAACTTCTGTTGCAGGACCAGCTTCCTTGTGCCTGGAGGAGGCTCAGCTGTCTGGTGTGAGCTCTTACAAGGTGTAGGTGCTGCACAGCTGGTTTGGAGATACTAATGTGAGCTCTCAGCCTGCTTAGTCAAATTTGTGTGCTTGTAGTTAGGCTCAGATCCATACTTGGGCACCCATTAGGTTGTTTCAAAACAGTGTTAAGCAACAATGTTCACAGCTTCTCTGGTCAACATCTTCTAGTTCTTCACTGCTCTCAGGGTAAAGTATTTCTTCCTAACACAACCCAAAACAGCCCAAATCTCTCCTCTTTTAGTGTAAAACAGTTCCCCCTTGTCTGATCACTATGTATCTGTGTAAGAAGTTACTCTCCCTCTTTTTTATAAGAAAACCCCTTTGGGTGCTGGAAGTCTGCAAGGAGGTCTCACCAGAGGCTTCTCTTTTTGAGGCTGAACAATCCCAACTCTCTAAGCCTCTCTTCATAGCAGATGTGCTCCAGACCTCTGATCATTTTTGTGACTCTCCTGTACATTCAGTCCAACAGATCCACATCCTTCGTCTGGTCAAATCCCAGAGCTGGATGAGGTACTTCAGGTGGGATCTAACGAGGACATAGTAAAAGGGGAGAGTTGTCTCTGTCAACCTGCTGGTCATACTTCTTTTGATGCAAGCCAGGATACAGTTGGCTCATTGGGCTGGTTGTGGCATAAAGGTAATGGCACAGTCATTTCCATGCCAGACAGCAGGGAGGCAGCAATGGTCTCAGCACTGTAAAGGTCCTCAAAGGCAGAGAGAGTGTGCAAGAAACTTCAGTGTAGTAACTTACGGATAGCTTTCCAGGCACTTCCTGAGGGGGAAGAGGGAGAAACAGAGGTTCTTCCCAGAGGTTCTGGGAAGGTGTGTGTGTTGCTGCCATGCTTCCCTGGCGAGCTATACCTCAGGCCCTTGCAGCAGCTGGAGCCTGGCATGGCGGAGGCTCCCTGGTAGAAGACATGGATGCCAGGGCAATAGCCACTGTGGCAGTGTTAGTCACACAGCATGTGGCTGCCTGAGCTCCCTCTTGTCATCGTTGTGAAGCTGAAATTCAGTGGCAGTTTCACAATGGCACAGTTCCCCGTGCGAGGGAGGGAAAGTAGGTCACAGACTGCCCTGCCGGCGTTTGTTTGTACGGCTGTAGGGCTGTGCTGAGAGCTGAAGGCACGGAGGATCCAGCAGCCAGAATGTGTTTCTCAACCCTTTCTTTTGTCTCTGACTCTGGCATGGGGGTTGACTTGGGAAGAGATGCTGGAAGGTTTGGTTGACCTGCCTGCTATGGTTACTACTGTTTCAGTAGGCCCCAAAGGTTTTGGTATGACTGAGCACCAAGCATTGTGCAGGCTGGTCAGATTGCCCATGTGACAAAGAGGAAATGCTTCAGGTGGATGAGCTACAACACAGATAGCGCACAAGGGGCATTTAAAGTTTTGGCTGCTGAAGCATATGCTTAGTATCTATGTGCCTGAATTGCAGAAAATGCTTCAGGATACCAATATAAGGCCTTCCAGCCCCAGAGGCAGTGACAGCATAGCAACACCTGCATTTCAGCAGTGATGCTGCATGGTGAGTGGGCACTCCCTACACTTCATTTTAAAGCTGTGGTAAGCCAGTGATCTGAGGGTTGGGAGAGGGGCAAAGTGGGGCCTAACCCTGTAATTCAAAGTTGTAAAGCTTGAAGCTTTAACGTGACCAGAATCTTGTAAAGACTGTGTTAATGCAGTAGTTGTACAGATAATCAGAGAACAGTCTGGTAAACCCTTGGATGCACAGCTGGAACTGAGATCTGCATTCATGCATCAGAAGTTGGAGCTCAGAAGAATGGAGGCTCTCCAGCCACACTGACGTGTGCTTCATGATGTGGAAGGGTTTGGGGCTGGTGCTCCTGGATACTCCTCTACCTGTGCAGTTGTAGAAGTGTACAGGCTGTTTGTCCTTGCCCTAGCTGGAGCAGATGGGGGCTCCAAAGTGGCACAAAAGGGAGCACAGATCAGGTTCTCCTCTGAGTGCTGCCCTCCCACTATTTTCTTGGGGAATTTGGAATTTTTGGTATAATACAAAACAGGGCCAGGGAGCAATTCAAGTACCTCTCCTATGTTTATTCAGTATTTTTCGATTTTTTTTTCATTTGGCTCAAATATAGAAACTACTTAAGAAATAAAAAGAATTCCCCTTAACTGGTTTCCCATGAGGGATATCAGTGGGTATTCTGAGGACTGTCCATCACTTACTAAAAAGTTAACTTAAAACATTGTGGCTCTTTTTGACCACCACAACTCTTCAGCTGTTGCTTAGCTACGCCTTGGCAATGACCTTTTCTAGCAGAAATGATGTTGTGAGCCTCCAAGCTGGAAAGGAAAGAGCACAGAGCACCCTAAGTCTTTGCCCTGAACTCAGTGTTTTCTGTTCCCGCCAGGAGCTTATGTGTTTTATGCATGTTTTCACAGAATCACAAAATCATAGGATCATTAAGATTGGTAAAGACCTCTGAGATCATTGGCTCCAACCCTTGACCCGTGTCCACCACTAAACCATGTCCTTAAGCACTGCGGTTACACATCTATTGAATCCGTCCAGGGATGGTGACTCCACCACTGCCCTGGACTGTCTGTTCCACCCTTTCAGTGGAGAAATTTTTCCTATCTAAACTCCCTGGAACTTGAGGTCTTTTTCTCTTCTCCTGTCACTTGTTACATTGAAGAAAAGATTGACCCTCACCTTTCTGGAATATCTGTTCAGATAGTTGTAGAGAGCATTTGACAAAACCATCAGGAATTTTGAGTGATAGCTAGTGGGATTGTATCTTAAATGCAGGCTGTGAATTCTTTAGTTTCTGAACTATCATTGCTTTCTAGTTGGTTCCTCTGTGGAATTTTGGTGCCATCAAAATAAAAGCATTGCATTTCTGCAGGGAGTCAAAGCTGAGTATACCAGCCTTCCCTGGTGTTTGGGTTGGAGCAGCAAGCAAACTGCATGTGTCAAGCAGTATGGCATTCCTTCAGTCATGGCCCAGGTATTGCTTGGTTTTTTGGTTCTTGTGTCCAGAGTGAGTCTCAGAGGTTCTTCCCTGTGAACCATGGGCAAATGCTCCTCAGTGTTGGGGTCAGTGGCCTCACAAACTGCTGTTTCCATGGCCTGGAGGGAGCTCTGTGGTATTTTGCGAAGAGAAAGGCAGTCTCTGATGTGTTTTTATTTCTTTTTTTCCATTTTCAACTTCTCATGTTCCGAAAGGTAGACCTCAGTTATAAGTACTGTTTTTATCAGACTGACAGGTCATTTTTAGAGAGAAGGAGGAAGTTAGTCCATCCTGCATTGCGTACATTTCATTGAGATTACAAATACTGATGCACTAAGAACTCAAAGTCTGACTTCTTTTGATTTTCTTAGTTTTCAGTAATGCTTCTGAGGTAGATTCAACCCGTAATGTGCACTTGTGTCTCTTGTTCTTTTAGATCATATTCTGAGCAGGGCAATCTTCTATATCTTTTCCTGGGAGAAAGGGAGTGGTTTTGTTTTCAGTGGAATTTAACTCTCACTCCCAGCCAAAGCCAGCTCGCCTGCGCAGGTATGTATGGATACATAAGGGCCAATAGTTACAGACCCAGACAAACAGCCTTTGCAGCAGAGAAGGCAGGAGATGATCCTAATGTTGCAGATTTGGCATCTGAACATAGACTCCCATTATCTAAATACGGAACAGGACCAGCTTCATTTTGAAACCTAATGTCAGAAATCTTCAGCTTGTGTCAAAACCAGTGAGGGGAAAAGACAGAGGCTCTATCCCAGCTTTCTGTAAGCTGTCAAAACTAGAATTTCATGATATGGATGCCATAGCCTATGCTATGTTTTTTGGATACGTTTTGTAGAATTCAGTGATCTCCTATTCTGAGATGATAAAGAAAAACAGATTGAAATGAAGTTATTGAGGAGTTGATTTTCCAGACCTTTGAAAATAGAGTTAAACTGTTTGTTGTTTAAACATTATCAGTAAGTAAACCCAAAATAGAAATTGTCTTCCCCCCCATTCATGGTGGTCCTTGCTTCACTTATTTGACAGATTTGTTGGGTCCAAGGAGTAGCAACCTTGCTGCTTTAAATTAACTGTTATGAGTGCCTTAACTGGACCTGACCTAGCAAAAATAAATAAACAGAAAATTTATGTGATCATCAAAATTATGTTAATGGCAGCTTGATTGATGAAACCTAAGAAATGCATTGGAATTCATTAGGTTTTGTGCCGCTGTGAAAGATGCCAAAAAACATCAGTAAAGAGGTACCTAGTTCATGTTTTGTGGATGGATACAAAGTGGTTTGGATAGCGAGAGGAAAGCGGTCTTATTGTCTTAGAGGAGTCCAGTAGTAGTTTATTGCAGAAAAGGAGGAGTAAGGGGAAGAGACGTTGTATCATTTTTTAAATCCTCAAACTTTGGCCCTGTACTTTTTCACTACAGTATTATCCCAGAAAATCAAAAGGTGGGATCTCTAGAGGTTTTTGTGAAGGGTCATATTCTTGAAGAAAGATAGAATTGGAAAAGATGCAGAAAATTAAATACATTAAAAATGTCTCACTTGTTAAGCTGCTTTACAAATAGTTTTAGAAGACAGCAGTGTGGTTCAAGTTCAGACTCCAGCCTCAAGAAGCTTAGATGCTGCAGTGTTTGATTTCTCATCTGCTGCAGGACAGTTGCCCAGGACACAGAATGAGTCAGAGCTTTAGCTGAAATAGAAGATGTAAGATCTTGGTCCTGTGAAGTTGAGAAAAAAGTTTATGGATCTATATATTGAATCACTTTTCTATCTATTGATCACTTTCATTTATGAGTGATAACAGTAACACCATTGGAGAAGAACAGCGTTTCATACTGTTGAGGACTTGTGATGGCAGGCTGCTGAAGGCTCCCGTCTAGCTGTATGCCAAACCAGAGGGAAGGACATTGATCAGAAGCGTGGCTAATAGTCCTGACTAAAATGCCCTGGCCCTCCACAGGACCTGACAGCCCCATCTCTGCTTGGCATTCCATGAAGAGCCTCCTCCTGACCTGCTGCCTGAGGGTGCAGTTGCATTTCTCCCTGCAGATCTGGTGTGGAGGTGTCCTTTTGGGTTGCACTTAAATTTGTGTTTTGGGCACTGTTACTGAGGGTGTGAGTCACTCCATGCTCAGAGGAGGGGATGTGCTCCGGGGCCGGAGGAGTTCCCAATTAAAGAGGAGTACGAGTCTCTGCAGGTGAGCCCAGTGAACGGTGAAGGAGGCTGCAGGACAAGGGTGAGCAGGGCTTGGCAATGTTTGTGTCTGTAGCAGTTTCTAAGTGTCAGGTAAACTCCCAGGCTTTCAGAGGGTAAATCAAGGTGGTGACTGGTAGTGTGTTACTTTCCCAGCTGTAACTTGCTCTGTGTAACTAGCTGCCTCAGTAAATACATATCCCTCTCTCTGAGAGCTGGCAGGGGAGTGACCTGCCCTTTAATCTCAATGTAGCAAAATACACAAGAGCAGTTAGGAACACACTCTTAACTTCCCACCTCACATTCTTGCACAGATATGCTTTTAATTATGTCTGGCTTTTTTTGAAAACATTTAGCTGCCCCCGAGTGACCCAGGGATTAATTTTTCTAACCTGAATCAATACTAGCTGTATGGAAAGTACTGCTGTCCTGCCGAGCTGTGTGGGCTGTCCAGCAGACTGGGCTTCATCTGGCTGAACATCAGTATTCGTGAGATGGCAGTGTAGCGTGAGCCAGGCGCACCAGCCTCCCTTCTCTCTTTTGTGAAGAAAGAAAGTTGGTACCCGGCAGTGTTTTTTCCATTCTTTTGAGGCATCTTCTTTGAGGTGGGGTGCACTGTCTTGCTGAGGTGCTGGTTGCTTTTCCCTGATGAGGGTGGGGAGCGTTCCCCAGGACAAGCCTTAACATGGGTTGATTTTAAGTGAGAGTAATTAATCTCTGGTTAAAAACTGTTTAGTTCCTTTGTGTTGGTTTGAACGTACTTCATAGAATCAAAGAATCATAGAATTGTTTGGGTTTGAATTGAAGGGACCTGAAAGATGCTCTAGTTCCCATCCCCCACTGTGGGCAGAGACACCTTCCCCTAGACCAGGTTATTCAGGGACTCATCCAACCTGGTCTCAAATATTCCAAGGATGGGCTATCCACATCTTCGCTGGGCAGCTTGTTCCAGTGCCTCACCACCTGCACAGTAAAGAATTTCCTTGTAATGTCTAATCTGAATATACTCTCTGTTTAAATGGTTTTGAATGGAGACTAGGTGAATAGTTTTTTACACAGTTCTGGGATGAGCACATGCCTGAAAATTTTGTTTCTTTACTGGATGACCTCATCAGTATGAGTACAGCAGTCCCCAAAATACACTGCAGTGCAGGAATACGTCAGCTTGCTTTGGATGGTATGTTGAGAACTAGCTGCCATCAAGCAATGACAGCATGGAGCTCAGCACAAGCTCATTTTCCCTGCTGCTTGTGTGCACCAAACATCTAGGAAAATAGTATAGACATACTTGTAACACTACTGGAAGAAAAGTGTTATACATAAAATTATTCTGATTAGCTGTCTTTGGAGTGGTGGTGATTCTCCCCCTGAATGTTTGCTCCTGGAATGTACTTGGGCATGGAAGAGTTTGTTTCAGAAATTAGGATTAATGGGTTGAATGTCTTAAGTTTATATAAACACTACATTCCGTGCATTCAACAATTTCAGTTATTTTCTATCCATTATTCCCTCTTTTTCAGTCTATTTATTTAGTTTCCTTAAGGGTTTAGTCTAATACCCATTTCTGAAATATAAATATTAGTTTCCCTTTTTCTTTTTAGGCTGTCCTAAATAAGAGTCAGAGTCCTGATTTTGTATGAAGGGTTTTGTTTTGTAAAGATAGGTAGGACGGAAACCATTCTCTTCATGGTTTACACTGTATTGCTTTTAGATAGCTCGAACTTCTGCAGTTCAAAAATCAAGATTTTATTTATATCGATTTAAGGAAAAGCTTAGGGGGTTACATTTGCATATTTAATGTAGTTAGAATTTCAGTTATTTGCATTAGCAATTGCTTTACCTCCAGTATTAATAAGTCAGGTGCTTTTGTATAAATAAAAATGAAAAAAGAAGAAGAGAAAAAAACTAAAGAGATTAGTGCCACAGGTTAATTTTTGTATAAAGGTAATGACTTCCAGCCGCCACAGTAACACTCAATATTCCCCTAGTGATACCTCGAATCAGGAAAGAAATTAACTTCTGTATATTAAGTTAGCAGTGGCAAACAAAATTGAAGATGAAAAGAAAATGAAGGGGCAAGGAAAAAGACTCAGTTCCTCAACACTGCCACAAGGAACACTCAACTCTAATTTCAAGATCTGGTTATTTCCTTTAATGCCCGACAGAAGTGAAAAATGCTATGGCAGCACTGGGCCATATGCAAATCCCTTTGAAACTTGTGGGACTTAGATTAGAACTACCTTTTATTAGTTTTTGAGGGGTTTTTGGTTTTTTGGGGTTTTGTTTGTTTGTTTTTTTGGGGGGGGTTTGGCTTTTTTATTTTTTCCAGAGACAAAAAGGCAAGATAGGCCTGCTGAAGGGCTGTGTTACAAAACGTTGGGATCTTCCATATGAGGATTTGCCTTACTTAATGCATCCTTTTGTTTTAAAGGAGTTTCACTGGGTGATGTAGATTTAAGCTACTCCTGTGTGGAACTACCTGAAGTCTTTTGCATTAATGTGGTGTCAAGTGCCCACTTAGGAGAAAAACCTGCAGGTGTTTCATTTTGCACCTCTGTCCCTATGATGTGTTTGTGTAGACAGAAGAAGCCAGAAGAAGATGAGGACTGGATATGTTCTCCCAGCAGTGCCTTGGAGCTTCCCTCCCGTGGAGCTAGAGTGGACTTGAGGAAGCTGTCTGATCTCCAGTAATGCAATGACTCTTTTCCCTTCTTTGGAAACAGAGCAGCTCTGTTAGGGCATAGGAAGGAAGCCAAAAAGTCAAATTGGCTGAGAACAAATAGTGAAATTAGCTAGTGCTGATTCCCTGACAGAGCTAATAAATGGGGCAGAAAATCTAGCAAAAACTACAAATGAAGATAGAGTTTTTTATGCTTTTTTTAAGGCTCTCTGTGTTAATATATATATATATTTCTGCCTTTCTCTCTATATATATATGTATTTTATTTTTTTTAATCTTGACAGTGTCATATAAAAACAGTTGTGTGCTTTTGGAGTTTCTGGTTCTTGCCACTGCAAATTCTTTTCCTAAATTGTTAAGAGACCCGCAAAAATATAAGGAGCTTGGCTTTGTTCTTTAAATGGGCAGGATCTTGGAAATTCATTTCTCTTGTAATGCAGTTAGTTCTATTTCTGTCATGTTCACATCTGCTCTGTCCACGAATATTGAATTGGAGCTGGCCGTGGGTGTTAAGTGTCTCCCCAGATACCTTTGCTTGTGTTGAAGAAAGGAGAGAAGGCTTAAAGGTGGATGGTCTTGTCTCTGTTTGTGTTTCCCGGAGAGGAGCTGTCCTGCACCCAGCTGGCTGAAGAGGACCTGCCATGACGAGTTGAGCAAGGTGCCTGTCCTTGGCAGGAGTGTCTTGCTGATCAGAAACCTGTTGCCACTTGTGTTCTTTGGCCTGGCAAAACAAAACAGAATGGCTCAGAGGAGTGGATGCCTCTCATACAGCTAACCATCGAGCGTGAAAGTCCTGCTGTATAATTTGAGGCGGCCAAAAACTGGTGGCTGCCATTGGCTATGCAGGGGCTGAGAGCAGAAGGTGCAAGAGAAAGCAGGTGTTGCATGCACTTGGGTTTCTTCAGGTCAAACCTTAAAAATCTGTTGCTGCTGAGCACATGGTGTACTTCATGTGAATTGTGCTACTATATGCTTGGCCCTCGGGACCGATTGCTATGTAAATGCAAATTATTTAATTAACATTATTGTTTCCGTTTGCCATAATATGATTTTTATGAGCATTTCTAGATTAAAGTTCACTTTAGAAACATAGCAGTTGCTTCCAAATTGCTTGGCTGTGCACTGCATTTTAAACCCCTTTAATGCAGTAAGGAATCCTTATCGTTCCTTAAGCATCAGATGAGCAGCTAGAAGAAAAAATACAACCAAGGTGGATAAATATAACACTTCAGAAAGCGTAATGAAAGCCCTGTTTGTTTTGACATGGCAGAACCAGTAATTCATGACTGGTAACAGGGCAGAAAATATTCAGAGAAAAAACTTGTGTCCTCTGGTCTTTAAATCATAAGCACAGCTTTAGCTGGTTTTTTGTTTTGTTTTGTTTTTTTTTTTATTTTAAATCCTTTATTTCCTTCCCACATCAGCACCTATGGTGCTGTGTCAGTACAAGTTCTGTATCTACCAAAAGTTACAATGGTTTTCCTTCTATGTGGAAAATAGGCACAGGAGATGGATGTGCTGCCTGGGGCCCTGGCGCATGGCACTGGTCAGTGGTGTGATGCCAGCCAGCGTGCAGGATCCTGCTGATAACCCAGCCAGGATGCTGTGGGCAATGGGGGTGGAAGATGTGCCAGGAGCTGCCTGTGTGAACACAAGCTTATTGCTTGGTGCTTTTTTGTTCATTTCCATGGGTTGGAGGATAGCTCACAGATAGCTGAAACACCTTTGGAATAGGAATGTATTGTTCTGGACTGTGGTTTGTCTTGTGAAGTTGTTCATAGTGAAAAATTGGAGAGCAATCCCCTTCATTATAAATGCGAAAAAGGAGAAGTGTTGGACAATGGCACCTTGCTTTGCTCTGTGACAGAGTTTTCCCAGCGTTTGCAGCTTTTGCAAAAGTTAAGTTCCTGCAGTCTTAAGACTAAGCCAATTACGTGTCAGTGCATGGAATTCCAAACAGAGGAATGTTTCCATAGCCAAATTTTTCTGTCCTTTTTCTTCTGTGGAATTTTAGTCTGCATTAATTTAGCAAGGGGTTGGGAAATGTCTTTAATACTCAACTGTCTTCTACTGTTTTATGTTTGGGGCTTGTTTGTTTTAGGTGTTTTGTTTTTTTTTCAAATGGTAGCAAAGCTTGTCAGGTGTCTCACGTTGCACAAAGCAGGCAAAAGTGCTCAGTACTTCCCAGTGAATGTAAAGAAATGAATGTACAGAGGAACACTCAGTAAGCCATGGATTTTTGCTTTGAAAGGGGAAAAAAGTGTCCTGTTACTCCCAGCCTGGATTTGTGTTGCTGGGTCTGAGCAGACGGTGTGTAGCTGCTAGCACTTCCCTGCATTCCTCCGATGGTACTACAGCTGTTGATACCTGTAGGAGCTGGAACTTCACTCCTTGGTTTGGGTCTCTCCCCATCTGCCCGTGGCACGGTGAGCAGTTGCATGGTGCTTGTGAGAGTCGCTCGCTTTGCTTCTGTGCTCACTGTGAACACATGGAGGAAGAAATAAGTGTATAATTTGTTCCTTCCACATCTAAGGTTTCGCTGGTCACAGCAGGAGATCAGAATTTGCCAGTCAAAAATGGTGGTAGTAGCTGACAGCATACCTGTAGTCTTTTATTTGCATCTAGAAATTTGGCATGTTTTTTTACCCTTCCATCAATTGACATATGCAGTGGTTTATGTTCCTGATTAATGGTTTACCTTTCTGCCTCCAAGTGCCAACAAAAATCTACATTGCAGAAGTTTACCATGTACTTTTGAGTGTTGGTGAGGAAATCTACATATAATTCAGCCTCTTGTACAGGGTGCACTGCTGACCTGTGACTTCTTTCTGTTTTTGGAGAGGGGGAGTGGGATGCTTTCAAGATCTGGCTGCAGTACAGTAAACAGGAAAGACAGGGTTTGAAATGATTGTATTTTTTATTTTCAATCTCTCTTAATCCTGCTTGGGGAAGGGGAAAGTGAAGCATTTGATTAGGCACGGGTTAGACGGGTGGCTGGAGTGCAATGTAGTGTTGCAGTTCTTCCCTCCTCCCTGTGGCAGGGATCACCACACAGCAGCCCTAGGTCACAGTGTATCGGCTGAATATTTCAATTTTCAGCTGGGCGAATTAGAAGGTTCCTGTTAGGCTGGGGTGAAATCAGGGGTTGAATTTTCATGCAGCTGCAATACCCTTAGGTACATTGAGAGAGACAGAATAAGGAAACAGGAGTGTGAGACAGTGTATTTTTGAATGGACTGGAAATACGGAGGTGGGTCCTCACTCCCCAGCCTGCTCTGGGCACTGCCCAGAAGTCAAACCTCTGTGCAGAGGGGTGTTTAATCTGTGCACACAGGCATCTGGGGGGAAAATAATTGCTGCTCTGCTCCCTTCCTCCCCACCTCCTCAAAGAAATTTCATTCACAGCCAAGACGTCCAATTGGTTGATTTATGGTGTGAGGGGTATTTTTTTTTTTTTTTTCTCTCAGCTTTGCTCTTTAAAAGCCAGCTGAGTTCAGTTCTCCCAAGGCAGGAGGAACATTTTCTGTCACTTTGATTGATCTGTGAATAACTTTGATGTTCCAAGGCATAATGTTAATAGAGTTTGTGGTGTAAAGTCATATGAAGAAAATCTAAAAATAAAGAGCAGCTTGATTAACGTCCATGGCCTAAAAAGAGCATTGCTTGTGGAGCGGCCAGAGACTGGCAGTACTTGGAGAGGAGCTTTCTAAAAGGGGGAGCTAGAAATCACTGTGTCTGGAAATGGGACTAAATTGTCTTCAGAATAGTTTCTTTAATTGAAACCAAACTGAATTTTTTCTTCCTGGGAAAGTGCCAGTCAGCTGCGGAGCCCATGCTATGTTGCTGGCAGTGCCTGGCCTTGGCAAGGGACATCTGGGAGGAGAGGGCAGGAGGTTCTGGACCTGCTCACTGCCCCTGGAGGCCCCCAGGGACACTCGCAGACAAAGTAACCTGATCATTTGCATGGTGTAAGACTCTTTACTGATAGTGCTGGCTTTTTCTCGTGTGTTTCTGGTCATGGTCCAATGCCTGACAACCTTTTCAATGAAGAAATTTTTTCCTAATATCTGATCTAAACCCTCCCTTGATGCAACTTGAGACCAGTTTATCTTGTTCTGTCACTTTTTCCTTGGGGAAAAAAGTCTGACCTCCACCTGTCTGTAACCTTCTTCCAGGTACTTGTAGACGCAACTGGAGTGGTGGATCTTGGTCAAAGAGAAATCCTATCATCTTGGTGAGCAGGATCAAGACTTGATTGCTGAAGTTGGGTCTCCTTCTCACTCCCCTGTCTCCAGAATCCAGAGGGAGCATATGCAGCAATGCCAGGGCAGGTTTCAGATGTGGTTGGTGCAGGTCACAGCCGTGACCTACCCTGCAGCCTGAGGAGACCTGTCACCTGCTGTGGTCCCCTGGGAGACAGGGAATGCATACTACATTGAATCCATGCAGAATAGTGGTGTTTTGCTGAGAGCAAGCCAAGGTTTTGTGCTCTTGCCCAGAGCTGGGAAGCTGGCGGGAGCCCCCTGGTATCTGGGAAACCCTGTGCCTGTGAGGAGGTACAGACATGGCAGAGGTGCTGAGTCTCCTCTAGATGACTGACACCAACTCGCCGGAGACCACAAGCCTCCTCTTCTACTTTCCTCTTTCCTCAGTGCCTACTGCTGTAGATAGCAGGATCCCACACAGCCTCCTGCAGGTTTGAGGGAGCCATCTGAGCCGTTTCTGCTTATTAACAATATTCTCTACATGGCTGGAGCTTGTCCTCTTCAAATGCTTGGAAATTTTGTGTGGGTGACCGTCTCTAGTCCACATGTGAGTCCCCCTAAAGTCCCTCATGAGAGATGGATGGGTTCCATATGCTGTGGCTGTGCCCGCCACAGTGAGGGCTTGGCATTGTCAGCTGGAAGTTTTGGTTCATGAGTCCTCCCCTCTGGACAGCTCTGGCTGAAAGCTACCAGGAAGAGGAAGGCCTTTTCTTGCTATTTGTTTCCACCCGCCCCCCAGTCCATAGTCACATTCTCTTAAAAATCCTTTAATAATTTTATCTGAACCAATTGGGCATTTTTTTTGTTTTTTTGGGTTTGGAGTTTGTTTGTTTATTATTATTTCTGGATAGAAACTCTCCAGGACTAGTTGCCCTGCACTGTCAGTAGTGAAGCTATGAAGATTTTCTAAAGGACTGTGCCATGTTAGGACTATGCCTTACTGGGACTGTGTGGTAGGAAGGTTCATGACCTAATGACTTGGGACATCACTTTCTGTCATTCCTTGTCAACCTTTCCCTGTGTTTATTTGGCTTTTTAAATAGCTGGGCAAAATGCAAGCTAAACCAACCAACCAACCAGTCAAAGGCCAGGACTGGTAAAACTCTTCAGATTAGAAAGAAATACATGTGCTTGGAAACCAGATGTGGTTTTATTTGAAACAGAAATAAAATGTTCTGACCAAAACAGAACAACCACAGGCTATGTGTAAGAGTCCTGTTTGTTTTTTTTTTTAACAGAAGAAACAGTTTCAGTATTTAAAGACTTGTAAAACAGGTAAGGAATCGTATCTTGTGACCATTGTTTTCAATTTTTAAGACACTGTTGTAATAGTATTATGATAGGAAATGTCCTCTGTACGTTTCCTTTCCAAAGGACCCCCATTCTCCAAGTAAGCTGTATATAAAATGAGGTCTGGAGCATCCCCAACCAGTTTGTGATTTCATGTTAATGATACCATCTGTGTAGGGCAACTCATTCCTTGGTGGCCACTTCAAGTCTGGTTGGGAAAGCACTGAATCAAGCTTGCTACCATGGGATGGGAGTTCTGACCAACATGAGATGTGTGGAGCAAAGCAAGTTTGAGTTCCTTTTCGTAAAGGAAAGATGAAGTTTTATTCTCATTGGCCTCATCATCAGAGACTCTCTGGTATGTCAGCTCGAACAGAGGATGGATCCTCGCTGAGCATTAGTTGTTTGACTGCTCTTGTACCAAAATGAAGGCAGATGCGTTTGAAGAAGTTTGTATGATGATTGTTTTCTGTTTCTTCTGGCTCTGAATTTATTGTTTACCAGAGTTAAATTCATAAAAATGCATAAATTGCAGATGGGGAAGGGATAGAAGAAATGCACCATTCAAATATGTCCAGCTGAATTCAAGGACAAAAAGCGACTGAATGGGAAGGATAAGAAAGATTAAAGAGTTTTTTGTGGAGGAGAACTATAGGTATCTCTACCAAGGCCAGGCTGGATGAGGTTTTAAACAACTTGGTCTAGTGGAAGGTGTCCCTGCCCATGGCGAGTGTATTGGTACTAGAGGATCTTTAAGATCCCTTCCAAGCCAAACCATTCAATAATTCTATGAGGTATTTCACTATTTGAGTGATAAGGACAGGAAGATTTGTGGCTGGCTGAGCAAACTGAGATATCGATCTAGCATTGTATTGTGTTTTCTTATGATATAGGATAATGATGCATTATCTTTCACTTCAGGAAATAATGGCTTTAAAGGTTTTTGAGCAAAGAGGCTGTTGACTGTAGAAATAAAATTAAGTGGAAGTTACATGAAACTGGCTGTAAGAGATCCTGGAATTTAAAAGTACTGTTGTAAAGTAGGTGTTGGCACTTTTTCAGTGAGGGTGTGCCACCCTGTAGCCTTTTTTTCCCGAATTAGAGGTTGCGTGTGCCAGTAGAAATTGAGTGGAAGCTGAGAGCTACTTCCTTTTGCAGAGTCCATAGAATGCTACAAGGTCCAGCTTTGGGCATGTCTGCTGTGATGTTTGGGATCAGTCCTGGGTGAGTTGTGTTGCACACTGCCGCCATCAGTTGTGCAAAACTCTGTGGTGCTCAGAACAGGTGGACTATGGAATAAATTACTGTTACTTCGCAGATTAGTCTTCATAAAGTAGATGTCCCATGTGTCATGCCTTTGTCTGTTTCTGACAGGCTCCAGGTTTTATGCTGGTCCTATTTCAGATACACCATTAACAAGGAGGATGGTGAAAAGTTTGTGCATTGACTCTGTGGTATACTTAGAACCCTCTCAGAATAGCATCACTCACCCACTGTGGTGGCATTTATCTGAATGTATTGCTGGTGTGGTAAACCATTTGTGGGAGGTTATTAGCGCCATGTAAATCCCAAGGACAGCTGAACACAGCCTTTTATAGTCTGTCATAGAGTAGCCTTCTGTTCGTGAAAGTGTGAAAATCACTGGTTTACATGTAGACTTCCTTAGTGAAAAACAGTTTCTGATTTGGTAAATGTTATTATTATTTTAATCAAATTAAGCATCCTTTACCCTTTTTGCAATCTGCTGTTAAGAAAAATCCTTTATTAAGCATTCTTAATGCTTTCTTAATCTTCATGGTCCAGAGCACAGTTGGGGAAGAAGAAAAAAAGATAGTTAAAAGTGGACACGTTCTCCTAACCACTCCACATTTCTTTTTAAAAACTTTTAATGAGAAGCCTTCAATTTTCCATCACAACCCATGTCTTTAATTGCATTAGTTTCTCCTGGCCAAAGTGTGCCATTAAAGAAAAATAATGTTCATGGCATTCTGTGTATTTTTAAATGCAGAAAAATGGTTGGACTCAAGAATAGCATGATTGTAAAGCTTTGACTCTCTTTGTAGGTGCCACATGCATTTGATAGTGCAAAGTCTGAACTATACATACAGCTTTCTTACATCAGCTGGCAGTCCCTTTGAAGGGACACTTGTCATTTCTCTTTTATTTTGTTTGCCTCTGCCTGGAGGCAGCATGTATTAAAAATAATAATAAGTACTTCCACCAATGCCTGATGGGACAGCTTATTAGTTTAGTCATCAGATGTAGAAATATCTGGCATTTAAAAAATTAGGACTCGAATGCCTCTCGGGATCTGTCTTCTCAATACTGGTGTTACTGTTTTGTTAGGTTGGGATTTTTTCCCGCAGCATATGAGTTCTGATCATTCCAGGAGTTTTCAATGCTGGGTTTCAAAGCATCTCTTAAGTCTATGGAAATGTTGGCCAGGCTTTCTTCACTGGAACAAACACCCCATTTCTGCGCTTCACAGCTTAGGAGTTGGTAAGGAAGATGCCTACACAGGAGCTCTAGGCTTCCTGCCATCTAATTTTAGGGCAGCTTGAAAAGCAAACATTTAGTAGAAACAAATTACTTGAACTCAGTCAGCAAAGGAATTGGCTACCAAAAAAGGAAAAAAAAGAAGAAAAAAAAAAAGGACTGATCTTCGTATTAATCCTGTGTCAATAAATCACATCATATCAAGTTTCAAATATTGATGATTATTTTCTTTGACTGTCTCTTGATGTCCATTTTCTGAAGCTGAGACAGAGACAGGAGAGTAAAGCTGCCAAGAATTTTTTATCTCCATTTTCCTTCACTGAGAAAGCTAATTGTATCGCTTTCTGAACCACTTAATTCATTGCCTGTCATGCTCTTCTCTCAGTGTAAACTTCCTTGGGGCTATTGCCACAGTCCCAGCAGAGGAGGAAATTAGGGTCTCTAACAGAAATAACCTACAGCTTACATAGCATAAACAAATACTAGAAAGCAAACACTGACAGGTTGGGGAAAAGTGTTTTTGAAAAAAAGGAATGTAATAAAAAAGAAAAGATTAAATACAAACATAGTGCCCTGCAGTGTTTAAAACACTTCCTTATAGTCTGTCAGGCTCCATGTTCAGGACCTTTGATCAGGATGGAGGTTGTTTATTTCCTGTACAAACCAGCTTATACATTGATCAATGCATTGTTGATATAGTGAAGGTATTCATTCCCTTTACTGGTCTCTTTGAGAGGCCTTGGACTTCACAACAGTATTGTGAGCATTAACATGGGTATCCAGTTGTGGAGAAAATGCAAAAAGAAACAAGAGGATGCAGTTGATCACCTATTTAAGGGAAGAAGGCTTGGAGGGGTTTCTGTGGAAAGAAGTGCAATGGGGTGAAGGTTGTTCACACTTAGAAGAGACCATTTGGGAACCATTGACCTAAATGACCAAGCATTTTGCTTACGGTACTGGGAGGGCCTGCTGCAAGAGTCGTGTAATAGGAATTGTTTCTGACTTGTCATATGTACCCTGTGGAAGGGAGAAGACATTAATAATAAACCAACAAAACAAGGAAAAGCCTTCAAATATACTGTCTGCCTTAAAACTTTGTTGCATTTTGGTGCAAAAATTTAGCATGTTCCTCAGGGTGCACCTTAATGCAGAGTTATGCAAAGAATAACCTTAACTTTGTATGCACAGTAATGGGATCTAAAATAACTGTTATTAGAAAGGAAAACTTGCTTAGCTGGAAAGTGAAGGATTATTTACTTTTTGTCCCAGATTTTTTTAAGTCTGAGGCATCAGGCTTAAAGTGACCTGCTGGAGATCTGTAATGAAGCTGTGCAGTTTTCTACCACTGGATCTTGTGGATGCCAAATTTTTCATGCCAACAGATAGCATCTGTACAAATTCATGAAAGAGAGATTCACCAGATGCTCTTAAAAAGAGAAGAATCCCCTCCAGTTCCTGAAATGTGGGAGCTGCAGATCGCTCTGTTGCTATATATAGTTTTTACAATGGCTTTTGCCTGGTTTTACTCTACCATACACATTTTGTTGTGGACCACTATTGGACAGTTATTTGGGTTTGGAAAACCTTTGGCCTGACCTCTGTCAATCATTCCTGTGACTCATGGAGCAAAGGTCAACTGCAATCCACACTTTGGGAACCTCGGATCCCCACTCATTTTTAACAGAGCACTAATTCAGTAGTGTTATGGTTACTTGGACTACAACTAGGTGGGATGAATTCAGTTTTCCATTTCAGTCACATAAAAAATTTTCACATTTCAGTCACGTGTTTCCTTTGTCACATAAAGTTCTTTTCTGTCTTTGTGAAGAACTCTGTAGAACATGAATAATGTCTCTTCTCTGATTTTGTGTGTTATTTCATCTAAAAAACCAGCCCCCCAGCATGTATTTGAGCACTGCTTTGGGGTTAGTGGGCATTAAGTATAGATACTATTATCCCACCAAGGGGAGCAGAAGGTGAAATTCCTTCCTCCATCATCTTCCTGGAAAGGAGTGATGCAGAGTGGGAGCCTCCTGTTTGCAGAGAGGGCAAGCTGTTGTCTGTTAATATGGCAGCATTTCGCCAAATGATTAGACTGTCAGAACTGCAGCAATTTGAACAAGCTGAGCAAGCTTTTATATACACAGGAGCAAGATGCCGGTGTTGGATTACTGAAGAGGAGTAACATGCGCTGGAGATTGACAAGTGCTTGGCAAACCCATGTTCCTGGGGCTCATCAGACATGCACGGCTCTCATGCAATGCTGGTGAAGAGCATACTCAAGTGGCTTCATCATAGCCTGGGTGACATCTGGTGACATGCAGTTAGGCCTGTCATGTTTTTTGGGGATGAATTCATTTTCACAATATTTGAATGGAATCCACTTACGCAAAGTGGAAATATTCTGGCATGTGCAAGTGATTTTCATGACTAATATTTTTGGTCCATCTTGTATTTGGTGACAGAAATGTAATTAACTGCACTTAGCCGTGTGCTATTTTATGTGGAGTAGTTTTCTGGATTTCTGTGCTTCTTGCTGGCTCTGCTCCTCCTCTGCTTCCTCCTGATGAATGTAGCTACAACTGTTGGGATGAGGAGGAGGGAGCACAGGTACACTTGGCAGTTTTCTGTGGTCATAACTGGGGCTCCAAAGAAATGTATTTGCTGGCAAAAGATGTCTTTTTTCTCCCCCCAGCAGCTGGGGAGTTTACATTGCACTGAACAGAGACTTGGACACTAAGTGGTTTTTGGTCCTCTGATATGCTCTGCTTCAGTGGTGGAGTATAACATTGTTTCTCTACCAAGTTAGTAGGTTGTTCTGCTTTTGGTGTTGCTGAAGACAGGTGTTGGGAATTGGGTGGTTTAGGTTTTTATTTTCCTTGGCCTCAGAACACGACTGTGGGTTTGATCCTGCGTTGTATCCGAGCTGAACTCAGGTTTAGAATGGGTTAGGAGTCTGTTAGGAGTTCTCTTAGGAGCTTTAGCTTGTTCTTCAGCTGTCTGTGACAGAGGTGTGCAAAATGTAGAATTTTATTGTACAGAAAATGCTTCTGTGTTAAAAATCAAACTGCAAACAGCATATTTTGCTTTTCAAGCACTCTTCTTTCTGACAGGCATCAGAGTTTCTGTGGCGAGTGAATGTAGGAAAATGTGTATTTGGGATAAAAATCCATTTTTTCCTGAAAAGGTGTTTTTAAAGGAAAATTCTTGCCTAGGTATATTGAAAAATGCCCTTTCTGAAACTTTTGTTCAGTGGAAGTCTGTGTTGCACTGAGTCATAATGCAGAGATGTGTGTGGTGGACCAGCATAAGTCCATGAGATGCTCCTGTATCAGGGAAAAGCTCAAAGTGCAACCCTTATTGCAGGACCTTACACGTAGGAGGGACAAACTTGAAGATGTGTTAGCTGACTGCCTGGACCACAGCAGCCCGGGCTGTCCTGCATCCCATGGGCCATTCACGAAAGATGCTTTGGGATGGCATCGGGCCCGTTTCCCTGAAGAAGCCTCTGCCAAGCAATAGAGATAAAACTTGGGTCATTTCAGGTTTCTGATCTGAAACCCAACAGCCAAATAGTAGTTGTGTCCTATATGATGCCAAGGTGTTATGTTATGGATACGGCCAGGCTGTGCCACACAACCTGAAGCTGGGCGGAAGCTCCTTGGCCTTGTTCTACTGATCAGTAGTGTGTAACCATTTTGCCTCTAATAACTCTAATGAAGAAGACCTTACGCAGTAAACCAGTGCAAAGTGTGTGGTCCTTGCAGTAGGTGGGGTGTGAGTTGGAGCAGGAATGCAGAAAGGCAAATCCATTTTGACATTTTGTCCTCCTCCTGGTGGGAGCATCCTGAGAGCCACTGATGTGAAACACACATTTAGCAGCTTTAGGTAGGGGTAGATCTGCTTTCTGTAGTCCTAGTCACACCCAAGTGCTAATGATTGTTTTGCTGAAAGGGGTCTTTGTGTGTCCAGCTGTGGAAAACAGGATGAACAAGGGGGAAAAATAGGGTTTCCAAATGTTCTTCTGCAGCTTGTGCTTCTGAGTCTTAGTGCATACTCTGTCTTTGGCTCCATTTAAGACTTGCCCCTTGGAGACAGGCTGTCAGGGCTCAGGTGCGCTGCGGAGACTCAGGGCAGACTCATTTCACGTCAGCCTAAAGCAGCATGCCAGATGAAGAAGTATTGTGAAGCTCTTATTTTAGGTATTTGCTTCTGTGTCTTTGAGAGAAGGTGATCATGAATGTAAACCCTCTTCTTTCCCCCCCCCCAGTACAGTGCTGTTATGATTAAAACAACCTCATATAAACTTCCGAAGTGCCTATTACTTGGTAAGGATAAAAAACGTTTCTAGTTGTTAAAATAGGCATTTTGAGAGTAGCATCAAGGCATTTTGGAGAATAGAGGTGTTTTATTTTTAATGAGAAGAACTGAAGAATAAAAAATGGTAGCCTTGGAGAATTGCAGATCAAAGGTTTCTTCATTGTAAAACAAATGAAAGGTTTCAGTCCTAGAAGTGATGAATAAATTGTTAAATTTTTAATATGAAGAACAGGCTATAAATGGTAATTTAATTCTTTGGGGGAGACAATCATTTAAGCGATGTTTAAAAAGTCCAGATTTTTTTCCTGTGGAGATTATAATGATAACTGAGGGGAAGACTGGGAGAGTGTGGCCTCGGCTGTTGTGCTCAGTGCTGCTTGCACTCACCTCAGTGCTTGTGTCCTTCCCAGGGGTGGGAAGTGGGAGGTGGATGCCTGTGTGCTTGCAGAAGCTTGGTTGTGCCCTTTTCCTTTTCCCATGGGCATCTGGGGACTTCAGCTTCATGGGGGGGAAAACTGAATTCTTAAAATAAGAGTTCAGACTTATCAATGCCCATGCTTGCAGTCCCCGCTTGCCTTGGCTTTGCAAGAGGCAAAGTTCAGGGGGGAAGTGATTGGGACTGAGTGTTTTCTGCCCCAGGCCACCCCTCTGCTCAGTGCCAGGGATGTGTGGGGATGTGGGATTGAAAATGGACCCTCGTGGAAGGACCAGGTTGCCCGAGGTGCTGGTGCAGAGAGGTCTCAGGCAGCACGGGGCAGGCAGGAGGCTGGGATGGGAATGACAGTGCTGGGAGAGGAGGACCATAGCCTTTGTTGGCTAAAACAAGCATTACGGAATGTGGGCTGGAGAAGGGACATTTAATGGCATTTGCCTAGGGCAGCTCACTGCTACCATACTGACAGGCTGATGGGTGCTGCCAAATTTGCATAATAGCACCACTAATAAAGGCCTTGAGGTCCCTGCTGATTGCTTCTCCATCACCCACTGCACACAGCCCTTGCATTGGGTTTGTCCTCCTCTCTGTAGCTATGACCCACTTTTCACTTTCTAAACCCGATTTTAGTTGTCATTTGTGGGGTAGCCTGGCCCAGCTCTGCGAGGAAACCCTGTCAGCTCCTGTATGGTGTTCCTGCATGGCCAGTGCCTGGGACCACAACCCGCTGCTATGTCGCTGCCTGGGCTGTGCCCTGGCACGTCTGAGCTGCCAGTTTCTGAGCCTGTGTCTTCCAGTGATGCTGTCACGCTTGCTAACTTTCCCCCCTTCCTTCTCTTGGCAGTGTTTTGAAGGTTAAAATAAAGAAAAACTAGAAAAAGGGAAATATTTGCCTCTTGCTTGATACTAATTCCCTGATTCTAATCTTCCTTCATGTTTCCATCCCCTGCCAGTTCTCCCCCCTCACTTTTGTGTCACACCTTTCCCAAGCCTGGTGGATGAAGACGCTCCACCGCAGCCATTGTGCGTGGAGATCGACTCGCTTCAGAGACCCGGCTGGCTGAGCCATGCCTCATGCCCCTGGCTAACAGCTGTTTTGGAGGGAGAAATGTTCTACTGCTCACACTAGTGATTGAATTCTGACTTCTTTCTGACTCCTTATAGCAGTGCAGGAAACAAAATTAGTTGTATTTGCAAGATTCAGAGCAGGATCTGATTTGCAAATGGTTGTGCCTCTATCACAGTTGAATATCTTTGATACTTTCAACAAAATAAAAAGCATAAATTGCCCACTTTGACATAAACAAAAGAGTTTGCTAAAAAAAGATAATGTTTTTGACGAATGTTGCATTCTCGTAACATTTTATCCTGAAGTGGCTTAAAATTTTTTGGCCAGCTTTCAGCTTACAGGGAGTCACAAATGTGTGTGTGCATTTCTATGTGTCCATTCAGACCTTTGCTGTATCACTGGATTCCTGATGATATGCCTAAGCTCTAACAGCTGGTCACAGTGGTAGAAAGCTCCAAACTGAGAAGCAGGGTTGAGCTCTCCAACTTTAACCCTGTGGGGACTGCAGGTGGGCAGTGTTAATACTGTGAGAAATTTTAAGAGTTTTATTTGTAGCTTATATGTGTAGCTAAAACGCAGCACTACCCCTCCCCCCCCTCCCCCCTTTCCCCAGCCCAAATAATGAAACATCCACCTATAAGGTTTCATCATTTAATTTCTTAGCTTGTATCAACTTCAGGTGGTAAGTGGATAATTCAGTGTTACCATTAAGAGCGTAACTGGAGCTGATTCCACTGTGCTGACTGGAATTTTATTTTTCAGCACCGAGGTTTTACCAAATGTTTGTTTCAAGTGGATTCTCCCATCCCTTTTAAGTACTCTTCAACTTTACTTTGTGTGGCTGTTCCAATTGGTTGTTGTTAGCCTGAAATCAAACCTAAATCTTGAAGAAGGTTGAACAATAATGTCTGGAGGTTGCATTGGTACAAAAGTGGTTCACCTTGGGAAATTCATATCTATATCTAGCTCGCTGTTCTCTTTAAGAGCTTTTGGGTCTGATTCAGCCTCGTGTTTATTTTGCAGCATTGCTTTGGGTAGAGTTGCTGCTGTTTTCTCACTGATGTGTGTGATCAGAGCATGCCTTGTGGAGTTTAACTCTTTGCAGTCACAGCAATAAGCTTCTGAAAGCTTTGTGAGTCAATTTTCAGCCAAGTGATATTTGCTGCTGCCGTTTTCCCCCTGCCTCTTTATCAGGGCAACAGAGGGAACTTGAACCTCTGGAGAGATGGCATTGAATGCTCAGGAGCCCAGGCTTGTCAGTGTAGCCTTTTTATCAAGCAGACTTGTATGAATCCACACATTTATGCAAATTTTATTCAGTTTTGACCCAGTGAAAGGTTTTGTTTCAGCAGAGAAATAAACCCTTTAAATCTCATCAGCTCGGATATTTTAACAGTGCTAATGAACACAAACATGAAAGTTATATTGAGTCTGTCCACAGTTCCCTCCTCTCCCAGAAGCCTGGCTGAGAGAAATGCGCAGAGTAAACCAGCACAGTGAGAGTTGAGAGTTTCTACAATGTATGTGAGGATGTTACTGTCTTGAGTATATTTTAACTGGACACTTCTCCACCCCCACTCACCATTTTTTATTATTTTTAACATCTGTGTTATAAAGGAAGTTTCTTTGTCTGGCAGCGTAGAAATACCTGGATTCAGATGATTATGAGTTCAATTTGCTGGCCCTTAAATACTTGCCTTCGCTAACACTGCACTCTAGTGACTTGCACCATTGTGTTTGCTGTGCTCACTCTTATCTTCCAGATTTGTGTGCTCCTAGATATTGCTTGTTCAGCTGTTGCTGTTCAGCTTAGCTTTTCAAAGCCTGGTTGCCTGTGCATGCTCCAGCCCTCTGCTCATAGAAGAGGTTGAGCTCCTGCAGTTTTTTTCTGTCCCTCTTACACCTGACTGAGAGAGCTGTGAATCTACCTGTGCTGAATCTGTGGCATTGATGGCAAAACTGCTAATGCCACTTAATTCCATCTTTAGCAGTGATGGCGAAGTAATAACTGAAGAATTACACAATCAGTGCTGGACAGAGCATCATTTTGGATGTGAAATGCATTTCTGACTTGACTGGAAGAGGATTTCATAGCTACTAGCTCTCATACACTTGCAAAGAGCTGCGTGGTTTATTCGCTTTGTTGTGGTATTGGTTTTGAGTAACTTTGCATGAGTTTAGAGATTAGGAAATGGAAAAAATATAAAGGGAAATACAGGAGGTGTGACAGTCAATCAGATAGCATATGGAAATAAAAATTGACAGGAAAAGAGGTCATAGGCATCAACACTATTATAGCAATGTGCAGAGAGATAAATACAGAATCCATGTTGCAAAACTGTTCCTTTAATTGGAAAATGGAGACTTTCTTGGCACAGCACTTCAAGTGTTGGAAGTATAAGGTATGTAAAAAGAAATGGTATTTTTCCTTTTTATACATTCTTCTGTGGGCTAGCAAATGTGAAATATGTTTACTTATGACTTCTGTTCATTTAAAAGGACACTTTATTGCCAGTTTTATGGCTTAAGTTTCCAAAATGAAATTCTTCATTTGTATAGTTGAGAATAGATTAAATTTGGTACTCATCCTTAGTACAGTTGGTAAATTTGGATCTTTATTCTTAATAGTCAGAGAATCACAGAGTGACTGAGGTGGGAAGGCACCCCTGAAGGCTGTGTAGTCCAAGCATCTACTCAGGGCAGGGTGAGTGAGAGCGGGTTGCTCACAGCCATGAGCAGCTGAACTTGGAACATTTGCATGGAGGGGGGCTTCATAATCTCTCTGGGTAACCTGTGCCATGATGAGGGTAACCACCCTCATCATGGAAAAGTGATGGAGTGGTTTTTGCATACATTTAAAAAGAGTTTCCTGTATTTCAATTTGTTCCCTTTGCATCTTGGCCATAATAATATTCCTCAAACAAATAATTTGTATTCAGCCTTTTGTTAAGTTATGTTGGCTCATTCATCCTTGTATTTTCCTGAAAAAATTAGATTTTTTTTTTATAAGAAATGTGACTGAATCAGGGCAGAAATATTTTTTTTTCCAGAAATCAAAATGTGAAGTTAGGTCTCCAAAGACTAGTGTATATCATTAAATAAGACTTCTCACTGCTTTCCAATCCATGCTCCCCCCCTGGGTTTTTATATGTGAGAGGGTTGTTGATCCCCACCACCCCAATAAGGGTTATATTTATGAGAAAATAATATTTTATAAGATCTTTATTGTAAGTTGCCTCTTCAGTGGATGTATTATGTCATAAAATTTATTAGATACAAGATCAGATTTCTGATTTTTTTAAGAGTGTCATAAAAAATAAAATTTCTGTGGGGAAAAAAGAAAGGCAGTAACAGTAGTAAGATCTGAAGCCTCTTTCCCCAATTTTTCTCTTCCTTAATTAACTTAAAATTGCACTGGACAATTCTCAAGTAATGTACAAAAGTGGCATACAATAGATAGAAATTATTAGGAAACTTTCAGCTGTCCTCTGGGAATATGCTTTAGTGCTTCTGTGTTCTTAAGGCTGCCAAAAATATCCCCAGTAATTCTCAAACTCTTTTGGCAGATGAAGGCAGAATGACTGGTTTTACAACAATCAAGATCAGATGGTGGCAGATCTATCATACACTTTTCTATATTAAGAAATATGTACACTGGGAAATAAGCCGTGATCATATGTTCCTTCTCTTTCCATCAATTTGTTGCTAGCAAGTTACTGTTAGCATTAGTGTCTGTGAAAAATGGAAGACTGTAAGAGTTCAAATCAGTCGTGCTCTACGTGCTTTTTATTTCAAATATTCTTAGTGTGGTTTCACTGCTGTCTCAGGGAAAAAAAAAAAAGATTCAGTTTTCTCTTTCACCTAATATTGAGAAACTGTCAGACACACTTTGATACTTCCGTGGCTTGAAACTGCAGTGACCACAGAGAAAAATACATCTTTTCTGCTACATCTTTGTTTTTTTCAGTGAGAGGTGAGCTTATACTGTTGGCAAGAGAGACTGCCTTTGTTCTGCTAAGATGTATCATTTTAGCTGTGGATGAGTCTTGGGGAAACAAAAGCATTTAATTTTCTATCCCAAGCAAGTGATCTTGTGAGAAACTGCAGCTAACACCATAGAGCATTTCTCTGCTGCCTTTGCAGGAGCAACCTTGGCTCTTTTTGTATCTGCCTGTTTCTTTTGAGGAATTCCTACTCCTTACTTCATCATTTTTGTTTTCCTAAGGGTTTTGTTCTTAGGAATTACTCTTACATTTTTCTTGTCGTTATCTTCAAACAGTTTTCCAGTCCACCAGAAGGACTTGTAAAGTTGCTTCTGCATAAGCTTCAAGTAACATTGATGTTAATGCCTGTAACATTGTAATTCCATTCATGCTGAAAACCCAAAACCTCTTGTTAGGGTGTGCACTCAGTCTTGCTGATGGTTGCTACCATCACAGTGATTTGAGTCATCTCCTATTTGGGGATGTAGTCTTTACAGCTAAAATGGACAGTAGTATCTGCATCCAATCTTAAATCAGGACGACCCTTATTTTCTGTCATTGTCTTGAGGCAGACTCCATGTCCAATCAAGCATCCTCTAGTCAAAGATAAATGAATTGTCTCAGAACTGAAAACTCTGTCTGAGGAGTCATACTAGTCTCAGTTCCTTTAGGTAGTTTGTTCCACAGCTACAATTCAAAGCTTGACTTTTGGCTTATCTGTCTTGGTTACAGGTCTACATGCATAAAAGGATTCAAAATTTCCGTTTCCTTTGGTTGGAGCTTTGTGATATAAGCTATAATTACTTTCCTCTGTTATAAGGAACCCAGGTCTGGATTCAAGAAACAGGGATGCTGAGGGAGCCCAGAAGGTTGATGGTTTGTTATAATTATTCAGGAGTCTGCTGATGGGAACGCCTGCCCTGGCGTTCCCCAGCATCTGGCCTGTGTCAGGCTGAGAGGGAAGCTCCATCCGTTTTTTTTCTCGTCTTTTTTTTTCTTCTGATCCAGAGGATAGCCGCAGGAGGATCCCTCCCTGGCTTCCAGCCAGACCCCGGAGCGGTGCTGCTTTCCTCTCGGTTTCCCCACGCGGTTTGTGCCTTCGCTCCGCCATCTCCTTAGCAACTTAGCACACCAGCAGCACACAGCCACGCAGCCCCCAGGAGCTGCAGCTCTATTTATAGGCGGCTGAGCCTGGATGAAAATTTCCAGAATGCTCTCGTAAGGCCTCTATGGGCACAAAAAACTTATGGGTCCTGCTAAAGGATCTGGCTTGGTGCCGTATCTCAAAGTCTGCCCTTCGCAGGATGCTCAACCTTTGCAGTAAAACAAACTCACTCTGATTCATAGCGAGGATTTGCTGTTTACATAGCTGCTTATTAACATTTCAGGAATCATGTTCTCTGTAACCCAGGTTAGGAAGTGAAATGCAGGTGCAAAAACAACAGCCTGGGGTAATATCATGTTGTAACAGGCAAAGTCTCAAGGATGATGCCATGTCTATGTCTATGATGCTTAGGGTTTTTTTATTTCAAGGATATGGATTAGTGAAATCTTAGAAAACAGAAGAGGAAAATATTTTTTCTGAGCTTTGTGGTTAGGTTTGGTTTTTTTTGTTTAATTATGTTTCTTCAGGCTGAATTCTACATCAAAACCAAGATTTAATCACTGGTTATATTGCTTACTGTTGTTCTTCAAAGGTTTATTGATTCAAGCATTTCCCTGAGTCGTGTGGCTGAGAAATTAAGTAAAGAATGTGTGGTGGTGCTAAGAATGACTCCAAGTAGTAAAGAAATAAATGATAATCAATTAAAATGGGTTCATTGATGACCTCGAGTAGCACACCTATTTTTGTGAACTTTTCATGTAAACTAAGCTGAAACTGTGAGATGCCTGTGAACGAATTTGGTATTTATTGATTTATTGGGAGATAATACCTTTAACGTGAATTTGATGAGCTTTTTGGAGATCCCAAATTTACTGTGTATCTAGTTGTATGACAACTTTGTACTTTTTTGTCTGGGCAAATCATAATTAAAGACTTCCATAGGGTAGTGAGTTTTTTCTTTTCTTTAATCCTTCTATCTGGACCTCATATACCGGTATAGGAGAATTTTTGTGTCCTGATCCTAGGGCATCCCTCCCACATTTCCCTCATAACCTGCATTTCTTGCAAATGCCTGCCGATGGCAATAGCCTTGGAGTAAATGTCACTCCTCTTTTGAAATGCATTTCGATGTCTCAGAAGTCATGACTGGAATTGTTCTCCTGGACACCATGGTGAGAAAATAATTCCTGTCTTAGACTGGAGTAGTAAGGAAAGCCCAAAGCAATGTTTCACCTACTCCAGTTGATAGGAATATAGGAATTACATGCTTTTGTGTGTGCTTCTACATGCAAAGAGAACATGGTGAGGTGAAGACATGCACTGTATAGGCAGGCTGATTGACAGCCCAGCTGGTGCAGATCAGTAATTGGAAATTCATTGCACATAAATCTTCTAATACTTACCGTGAGACATGGGAAGGAGAATATCTGAGCTCTGAAGCCGTTAACTCTTTCAGGGCCATCTGTGAAGAAGTTCAGCTTTCCAAGTAGCAAGACTGTTCAAGTATTTCTCTTTAAATCCTTCCTTTTTTGTTGTAGGCAAGAAGAGTGCTAGTGGAGGAAAAAGCCACCACCATGTGCTTCAATTGGTAGCATTTAGGTGAACAGCCTTAAATATTTAATATTTATTTCTTTTACAAGTGCAACTTCAGATTGTCTTGGAAGAATCATCTTTGTATTTGGTGGTGAACACATTTTTGCCTTTACAAAATGCATCTTGCACGTGTTGCCTGCCAATTTCATGTCTGATTTACCTGATTTGTGTCTCCACATTGGTGGGCTTCTTGTATGTTTGTCCATGTGCCAGCAGACTCTGCAACTGTATTTTAAGAGGTCTGTTCATGTCTAAATATTTATATTCTTTTCCACGAGGCTGAGACTGATTGTATGTGCTAGCAACTTCATCCCTGCACCCCCCTTCTTCCCCCAGTCCAAGTGTGTGGTTTTGGTACGTTTTCCTTCTCACTTGATTTCAACACTCTGGTGATTTCCACAATACAGTTTTGAATGTATAATTGGTTTCTGGTGACCACATTTTTTCTCATTTATTTTGGACTGCCTCTGTTCTGTTACACACATATTTGTCTCTTCATTAATGTCAACGTGAATTACAGATGAGAGGCTAAGTGTGGATGAATTAGTAACTACACGAAACGGAAGGCAGCATTTAATTTTGTGAATTATTTGTGTGGTCACAGGACAGCTAATACCTGAGGACCTGAACAAACAGGCAGTGCCAGCGTGACAGGCTCCGCTGTCAATGCGGTTCACAGTGTGGTGGCTGCAGAAGATGGGGGCTCTATGGGGGGCAGTGCAACCCTGCTGGGTTTTAAGGCTCACTCCTCTGGCAAGTGATGCTGGTAGATGGAGGTGCTGGTTCTGGTTTTGGAGCCAAAAGCCGCGCTTGCCTCTAAGGGAACAGTTGTCTCTGTACAGTAAATAGAAGACTGAATAGTTTGCATCTCAATCCATAATGTATTGCGACTTCTCTTGACCCTTAAAATGGTGTAAAACAGTCCAGAATGGTGTTTCTTGCTGTAAAAATACAGCGCTTGGATGAAAGCCTTCCTTCAGGATGGGCCATGTTCTCCGATTCACTGCCTGTGGTAACACTTTCTTCATTTATGTCGGGAGAAAACCTTTTGTCTTCAGCTGAACAACTTCTGCTTTGCTTGCAGTGCCGTGCAGAAACATTACAAGAGGTTTCCTTAAAGGGAAGCACTTGGCTATTTTCTAAGCTCACTTTCAAAGTACTCTGAATTAATTATAAATGAGTAAAGCTGTCTGGCTCTTGATTACACAATTGCCTATCCTGGATTCCCTCTAATGAAATGTAAGCTGGTCCACTTGCAGTAAGACGGGAGATGCCTTCTCTCCCTCCCTATCTTCTGATCTGAGCTGTTCTCAGATCTACTGTTCTGATTTTTCCTTGGCTGCAATTCTGCCAGCCTTACATTTCCTCCCCTCTCTCCTTGCTACCTTATTTTTATTAGGCTTTTCTTTTGGCTGCACTTACGCCCATAACCTGTTATAATTTCCATTGAAAATAGTTAACATGCATTGATACAGTGCCTTTTTGCACTGAACTAACACAATGCATTTTATTTATTTAAGGGATTCTAAGTGCCTATAGTGTCTAAGTGTTTGACAAACACATAAAAATACACAGAAGTCAAGCACTTAGCTGCCCCAAGGCGATGGGTTTCCCTGTGTGTCTGCCAGGAACATCCATAAACCCTATTATCCATGTACAATGTAACTTAGTAACAATTAAGCTGAAGTCTTTGCTTTCTGTGTGGTGAACCCTGACCTGTTGTCTCCATCGTTTGCCGCAACCTGAACCTCAAAGGATATGCTGCATTTTATCCCATTTCTCTTTTTCTGCCCTCATTTTTTTATAGTGCTGGATATTACGGGTTGCAGTTCTGACTTCAGTCATATTTTCACTTGGTTTACCACCTTCAGATGGGATGGGAGATGGCTCAGTGCAAGTGACATGGATATCCTTTGCTCTGACATTTTTATTCTGTGTAAAATATCAGAAGTTAAGGAGCTGTGAAGTCTTGGTTTGGACTGTAATAACAGTATATAAGCTAAAGACCCCAGCTTGAGTTTTGGAGTCGAGGTCATTGAGCCCTAGCCCAGTTGAGTCATGGTACGCATGGTGGAGATGATGCTCTGTCTTCTGCTCATTGAGTCTCTTGGATGTCTGCTCATTGAGTGCTGGATGTCCAGCACTGCTCTTGACCTTTCTACTTGTTGAGGAAGGATGAGTTCAAAATGACTTAGGAAAGCGGCAACCAGGGCAACATAAATGTATTCACCCCTGCTTCTCTGCCCTCTTCCTTGTGTTGGTTTAGGGAGTTGAAGACAGGCTATGAAAATGGATGAAACTCTAAATTTTCTTCTCATGGCAATACTGTAGAATCTAAGGAAAATAGGTTCCTTTGGGCTTTGTTTTTTCATCTTTGCTGGAGATAGTAAACCAAGAGTTCAGAGGTCCTCCTGAGGCTGGCTGAGGATTGTCTTGAGAAGTAGACTGTACCTGCTGAGTTACCATCCTCCCTGCCTTTGAGATTTGAAGCCCATGTTGATGAATGTTATTTAGTCCCAGAATTACCAGAGGGCTGATAAATACCTATTACTGTGCCATACTTGGAGTCATGTACATTGAAACTAAGTTGAAAGGGGAGACCTGAACCTTCATTATTTTCTTGTTTTACTGGGATATTCTCTCTTCTACCTATCCACCAAGGTTAGACCATCCCAGTTGCCTTTTTCTAACAGGGTGCTGCATTTTTTCATCTGCTCACTTCCAGCTGCCTTTGCCAGGACCTCTTGCCCTGAAGCTGCTTTTGTGGAGTATCCAAAACCTTCAGGACTCATTCCCACAGCTGGTACTTGGGTTTGATAAAGGCATCAGCCCTGAGAGTTTTAACCTACAGCAACCATAGCAACCAGCCTTGCATCCTTTGAAGAAGCAGTCCTGAGCACAAGTCACTTTAAAGAGCTATGCACTTTGCTTCAGAAGACCTCCCCAAAATGGATGGAAATTGTGACTTGATGACATTTAGGAAATAGGGCAGAACTTGTAGAACATTTGTTCTGAGAATGACAGAAACTGTCAAAATTGTAAGACAATTACACTAATGCAGCCTCTCCTGATAATGGGTACATCAGTCTGCCTGTGCTGGAAACCTGTTAGAGATAGATATTTTTTCAGAGTGATTTCTCTATTTTCTCTTTCTTCCTCTCTATATGGTAACTGAGACCTATATAGGCAAACCATAGAATATGAAGCATTTTGGGGGGGAGAGTAGGTAGGGGAAGAGGGGAAAGGAGTGGGGAAGAGCTTTGGTGAGAAAAGCATTGCCAAACCAGTGGAGAACCATTGGAGGAGAAAATTGTCTTTTTACATATTAATCTGGAACTAACATACTTGAGCTCCAGCTTGACCTTCAGGGCTGTCCATCAAATGGGAAGTTGAGCTCAGTAATCACCTCATCCTGGTGTGCCTGAAGACCCCCTACAAGTTGTATCTTTCCAGAATCTTTCCAGGAGGCTCTCGGAGGAGGTGTCCACATTAACGAGGAGTGGTTTTGACTACTCTGATGCAGCGCATATCCTGAAAATAATGTTGATGAGGGTTTTGACTGCTTGACCACAGTGACAGGGTGGTGGTGGTGGGATGTGCCAACACACTTAGTATTCTCTTGAGCTGGCTTGCAAAAGGTGCTTAGAAAAGTTGCTGCTAAAATAAAACTGGGGAAGGAGTAAAGGATGCAAGCTTGCAGTGAGCGGGAGACAGAAATCCTGGGCGTTTGCGATCTCTTGCCAAATTTATCCATCTCTTTTCCCACATTCTCTCTCCATTTCTGAGGAATGATACTTAGCAGTTACTTTCTGTCTTCGAAGGTAATAGATGTGAGCATCTGTGATATGGCAGAGTTTTTCATTTGAGCTGTTATTAGCATGTGTTGGAGATACATATTCAAGCAAAGTGACACTTAAAATATATTCCATATTGTATGCCAATATCCTACAGCAAGGCCTGAAGTATCAGTAACCAAAATTAGCAGTGGAGCCATACCATCATATAATCTTCTCTGTGAAATCACAGACCACTACATAGCAATTTTCGTAGGTACTTGTAATGCTCTTATGCGTACTTATTTTCCCTTCCCACTATCCCACGTAGTTGCTGCTTCAGTAGACTTTGGCTGGTATATCCTAACCATCACTGCAGGCTCTTTTGGCTCTATTAAGATACAAGTCTCTCTCTGCTTTTGAGCCAGCTCTGTCCCTAAGCTGCCAAGCTGTAGCAGTGGGGGAAGGTTTCCTTGCTGCAGAGAAGGAACCAATGCGTGGTAACTCAGTCTGAATTGGGAGAAGTGATTGGAGGTGTTGTATAGGAAAAGTGCTTGAGAAGAGCTCTGTCCTGTGTTCATGCTGAATGTGAGCAGGATCAGGGACAGGGATGAGATGTACATCGCGGAACCCTAAACACCTGGTAGGATTGGCTGCATCCAGCTGGCAACAGCGTCAGCCCAGGCTGACTCAGTGGGGCAGGCAGATGCCCCAGGCACTGTACTGCACTACCTGTAGCTGTCTTAGGACCAACCAAGCACTTACAGCTGAGTAGTATGAATTTCTTCCAATATTATTTTTGATTTTATTTTTATTTCCGTTCATTTCAGAAAGAGCTTCTTCCTCCCCAGTAAATTACAGATCTTTCTAATGCTGCAGTCAGAAGCATGAGCAGTGCCAGCTGCTTTAACCAAGCTTGCCCCAGTGGTTGTGACTGCCATGAAGCCACAGTAACGGATGCTTTGTCATGGTAGGTTAGTGGTCAGAGCTTCCTGGACCTTGATTAGATTTTTGGGGTCTGTGCTGATACTTGTAGCTTCACTGTTGTGAACAGTAATGCCGTTCAGTCTTGTTTAAAATTGGGCTAGGTTTGCTTCTCTGTGCTGCAGTCAGATTTTGGGTACAGTCATTTACCACCCTGCTCATGCAGAGCAAGAGCATCTCTGGTGGGAATGGTAAGAAATAACTATTGTTTTTTAAGTTTGTGTTGTATCATATTTTGTAGAACCTTTCTCAGTATGTTTTGCAGACCCACTGAATAGGGACTTTAAAAATGTGAAAATTAGATCCAGTCAAGATTGTTTGGTCACTTGAAATAAAGTGCCTTTAGAGAGTTTGTTAGCGTCATGAGGATGTAAACAAGACTTCCCAGTTCTCAGTTCACCAAAGCACAGTTGATTTGGCATAGAGTACAGTGAGCCTCTCATGCCTAGCTAGGAGATATGAACACCTTCTGAAGAGCATGGAAGGGGTGCAGTGGGCACTGCAGCTCCATTTGGGCTTGTTGGACCTCCCTGGTGGATGCTGTCAGGGAGGTAATCACCAGCCCCACAGACTGGCAGCTGCACACTACTGAAACCCAATTTTCAAATAGGAAATTAGCCTTTTATCTTTGGTACTTGCTACATAATGGTGCAGAGCATTAGTCAGCTGAACCTCACCATGGTTTACTGCCTGGTTGTAAATTGTAATTGGCTGACTAACCTTCCCTGATGTTAAGTGCCTTAAAAGGTTGCTTTTCCTTTATTTTAGTTTAGGTTTAGTTTCTGGCTTTATGTGTTTTCTCTGTTTATTCTGATACTAAAATATAATTAGAAATTAAAAAGAACAAAGCAAACCTCCAACCCTACTGATGTACATTAACATGAATCATCTCCTCTTGAAAGTGTGTTTAATCCAGAGCTCTGCAACTTGATATACATCCCCTTCATTTGGTAAATATTTAAAATATCTGCAGACATTTTTTCACATTTTTGAACAAAGATCACATCACCACGTGTTCAGCCTTGTTTCTGTTTTTGAGTGTTGATGTTATGAAGCTGAGGTGTGTTAAATGTTAAATGATTTCTCTTCTTTTGTAATTTCTAGTACCTATTGTACTATTACAAAAGCAGATACAAAGAAAGAGAGAAAAGACTACCAATTTATTTCCCTTTTAATAATCAAAATGAGTATAATAGAAAGAAAACATAAGCAACTTTAAATAGTGCCAAAGGCTGTCGTCTTTGAGAACAGTTGAATTGGGGAGTTTGTGTAAAGAACAGAGTTGATGATGCCTGTAATAAAGTGGATTAGCTGTTAGAAATTCTGTTACACCATTTATCTTTACTTAGCTAATCTTCAACATTTGCAATTTTGGTCATATGTGCTTGGAGGTACCCAGATAGACTGTGGTTGTCCAAAAAGAGGGCACATTTTGGTTGTCCAAAATGCTGATGCTTCCCAGTGTAGTTTCCAAAGGAGACAAGAGAAAAATTTTCATAGCTTTTTCTCTAGATTGCATACTATTGCCCCCTTAGCAATCATTAGTTCCTGCCCTCAGGTAGTAATACTGAATTCTTTCTCTTTTGGTAGCAACTTTTTTTCTTCGATGCATCTTTCCATCTTGGACTTCTGCTAGGTATTCCTTACAGCTTACATAGAGTTGCCTTTCATGTGATAACGCAAATTCTTAGCACAGTGCTTCTTCTTCCGAATCATTTTAGGCTGAATATGTCCTGTTCTATGGATTCTGCTTGTGTGGTTATCAGGGCCCCATGTCTGACGGTGGCAGCAGTGGTGGCCTGTGTGTTGGGCGATGCTGATCTGCGAGAGCAGTTCCTGTCAGGTGGGCTGTGCAGAGGCTGCCTGGGGAGAACGAGGCCTGCAGGCAGCACAGGCAGCTCACCAGGACGTCTGTGCTTGGCAGACTCTTTTTAGAAGCCTCTTGCCCAGGTCAGGACTGCGGCGCATCCCTCTTTCCCTGCCTCCAGCAACAGAAGTTCTTGTTTTGTTGGCAGACAGGGACCGGGACCTTCACTGTGGCATTCAAGATTTTTTACTTTAAGAGGACATTGACCAATAACTTGGTCTGATCCTGGCATACTGACTTTTTTTGAGAAATGTTCTCTATCCCTTTTTCTTCACGCATATGAGGTGTCTGTTCGCTGAATTCCCCAGTGGCTTGAAATGTCCTACCAGGCAGGGACTGTGATTCTAATTGTTGAACGATCTTTAAATTATTTTTTAGTAAAATAATGTGGATTTTAATTTGGAATAAAACTTGAAAGTGGATACACATGCAGAATTTTAAAGCAGCACAGGTGTTCCTCTAATACCATGAATAGTGCTTTGATTCAAACTTGAGTAGTCTAGAACGTTGATATTTTTTTAAGGAACAAAGCTTTACTTTAAAAATATGTCAAATTCAGTCTTTGCAAGTAAGGGACTTGAAAAGCCTGGTATCAGTTTCCTGCTATTCTCCAACACATTTTGTATCTCCTTGGGGAGGCAATTTAGGCTTTCAGTCATCAAATCATCATCTCCAAAATGGGGATAATAAAGACATTCTTAGTGCCTGGGAGTGTTGAGATGACAGACCAACTGATGGATCATTTATGGGTTCCAAGAGCCCTTATGTACCCCTGTGTGGCTGTAAACCTCAACCTTTCCCAAAATGCAGTTATCCACTGGGCCTTCACAGCCAGTGTAGATGCAGTGCATTATATCCTTAGTAAAGTGGTTTTTTGTATAAGCAGTTTGATTGCCAGGGTAAGTGTACGTATGTTTTCATTCCCCTCTGATGTTGTCCCAAAGTAATTGCGAAGTGATTTGATTCCCTTGCTGAGAGAAGTGTTGTGTACAAGGTTTAGGCCACTTTCAGCGACACTTTAGCCGATTAGCATTGCCCCCTAATTGAGGGTAGGGGACTGAAAGAGAAATGTCATTTTGCCAACCCTGACTATGAGGTTGGTATTACCAGTGATCTCTGTATCTCTTTTCAAATCCAGTTTGCCATGCTGTGGTGCAGGATCAGTAACAACTGTGAAGCATGATGATCTACATAAATTCCTGTGATTTCCACTGAAAGTCTTTTATTTTCCTCTCTTTCAAATTGTCATCTGGTGTTGTCCTGCTTAGTGCCATGTTAATCAGGAGTATTTTTTCCCTGCCCCTTTTTGCTTAAAAGAACTCATGTCAGCTAAAAGATACTTGTGAAGTGCAGCATCTTCACCACGAATACAGGTGCAAGTACATGAGCCTGGAGTTACCGTGGCTCAAGAAACATGCCCTCCTGTCTATAAGCAGTATAGCTACACTCTTCTGAATCTTCCCATGTAAATAAACCTTTGATTTGTGATATCTCTTGGGATAATTGACCACTTCTTGGGATTTCTGCATGCCCTACGTTTATCTAACTATGAAGGATGTTACTTGGCATCATAAAGAATTTGTGACAAATGGTGTGATATTTGGATCTACTGCTTGTAGTCACTAACAGAAACTTACCCTGCTGCTAGGTTTTTTCCCTCTGTTAGCTAGAGGGAGAATCATAACCTTAACGTTATTTAATTGGAGGCCTTTTGAGTTAATTTAACTCTTCACTGCCTTTGATCGCATGGTTTTAAGAGTATTTTTAATTGATCTTATTTGTATGGAAATGTAATCTAACATTAATTTAACAAGATGGATTCAAATCAGTGGTCAGCTCAGCTGTTCAATCAAGGATATTGCTCAGTGCTATTTATTGGGTTTAATTTGAAGATCATGGCCACCCCAGAATGAAAAAAGGAAAGGCAGTTACTGGTGCTGAAATCCTGTAAATTGTAGGCAGTTTCACTGATGGATACTCTTAGCTTGGAATTGTACTGGCCACAGCAAGTAAATATGGCTTTCTTTCCACTGAGTTTTACAAACAGAAATATGGAAAGGGAAAGTGGAGCACTTAACCTGTGAATTTCGGTCCAGCTGGATTTAAGCAAACCACCCGTTTATTCTTAGATTAATGGCTTGCAGGCAGACTCTATCAGTTGTGGGCTGTATTGTATTAATTTGCAAGTGCAAGAGTTAATGCTAGTAATTGCTTTTCCTCTATAGAGAGAGCCTGTAGTAGATTGTTTTTACATGGCAATCTGTGATTGATAGATCAGGGAAAACAGGACCAAAGAAGGTTACTGCCTCCCAACAACTTCCCTCTTCAAATTAAAATAATTTGCAATTTGTAGGATGCCTTGTCACACGTGCTTCAGGCATGAAGCAGTAAACACACTAGGCTGCATTCCCTTAAAGCAGTGAACCTCTTACTGCCTTTCTTTCACTAAACCAAACAAGTCGTGTTGTTGGGAGTCCATTGAAAACAAGTGTGCTGGTGAAACAGTCCCCAGACCCCTTCAGCAAACTTCCTGTACGGTCAGGCAGCGGACCTGATGAAAGAGCCTGTTTGTGAACCTTTGGATTCCTTCCATTGATTTGTAAATCCACTTTATTAAAGTACTGCCGAAGCTAGTGAAATGAGCAGCCGAGGGCTCCCATCAAGTTCCTAACAAATATCTGATGCAGCTTGGATCACTGGTGCTGGCACATGCTTTTAAAATTGTTTTTTTCTGTTGCGTTGGATCGTTTCAAGACTGGGGGAGTAGAGACGTAGGAGGAAAAATGCAGTCTCCATCAGCCACGCATTACATGGCTGCTTTATTTTTCAATGCTGCTAAAACTCCTCTTATTTAATATCGATCATACCAAGGAGCCAGCAAAGTACAGTGTTAATTGGGTCCACTGGAATCCTTGTCCCCTGGGAGAGAGAGCTTCCTAGGCAGGGAGGGCGGAGGGAAGGAGGGAGGGAGGGAGAGAAGGAGGGAGGCAGTCAGGGAGGAGGGGACCCACTGTGCGCAGCATAAAATGTAAGTGCACTAGACATCAAGGCTTCTGCTTGCATCGCTGGGAAGCAGTCGCGGCGGCTCCCACCCACCCCCCTTTCAGAAATTAGCCAACTATTTTTCTTTTCTTTGGTTT
>WAAG01008136.1:292-13977 GCA_013390105.1 Tichodroma muraria | reverse complement strand
GTTTTTTGTTGTTGTTTTTTTTTTTTTTTTTTGTTTGGTTCTTGTTCTTTTATTAACAGCTCCTTTCTTTTGTTTTTCTTTTCTTTTTCTTCCCCCCCCCCCATTTGCAGAGGGCTTTTTTTTTATTTTAATTGTTTTCCTCTCCTTTCTGCAAAGCTGCAAAAGCTCTGCTTTGAAAACTGCTGCCCCAGAGTGCAGTTGCTTAGCTGTCCTGTCAGCATTGTTCTAATGCTCATTCCATATGTATGTCACATAGGAGCAGTACCCTCCTCCTCTCCCTTCCCCCCATCCATGCATTTGATTTTTTTCCCTTAAAGACCGATTTTTTTTTTTTAAATTTTTCCTAAGGAGCTTACAAACAGGGAAATTCAAACTGAATGTTTCTGTGCTGTGGTTACTTATATAGCCAAGACCACATTTCTCTTAGGAAAAGTGTTTGCTCTGTTCCTTCATTTCCCTACTCCCTCTTTTTCTTCCCTATAAGCACAAAGGCTTTAAAAACTAAGATCTATAGTTCCTTTTGCCTTTTTTTTGCGTTACCGTGACAGCATGTATCTCTGTTGCTGAAGAATGAAGCAGGCAGGCTGGAGGTTTTTTATGTTCAGTGCTTTTGGGACCACTAAAAAGAAGTCTGCAGAGAAATACGTACAGCAGCTGTGCCAACTGAGTTTCTCATGACTGTTATCTGTCACTTATTCTGACTAAAAGGTAAGGGGTTCTTTAGTATTTTTGTTAAAGTCTTTGTGCATTGTTTGTGTGGTGTCATTTGACATGTGCAGCTCCGTGGCTCAGGAGGGAGGTGGGTTGTGAAGATTTTTGTGTTAAGGTATTATAGGTCACCCAAGCAAAGCTCTTTGCATCCAGAGTAGAAAAAAAGATCTTGTTTCTTGGAATTGTTTCCCTTTTCATTTCAGATGGTTCCTCCAGCTTAGCTCGCTACTGATTGAGACATAAAGCTGGGGCATTATTGCTGCTGCTTATCTTTTCTGGTGCTCTTTCTCTGCCTAGGGAGCACACGCACCCAGTTGGGGTGTGCGTGCGCAGATGTGGGGTAAGGCATAGCCCCGGTGCATGGCAAATACTTGGCAGCGTGCATGTTCTCTTCTTACTGTAACTAAATGTCTTCAAGCACCCTTCACAAGGTAAGAATGCCTTAGTTCAGCACACTGCAGCTTATGCCTGTTTAAAATTATTACTTGGATTACAGTGCATACTGTGGAAAGTTATTAGTTTCCACAGAGACCAGTTCAATTGGGGGGTATGTGTGCAGCGGTTCTGTTTTGTGCTTTCCACACACTGTTTGTGGGGGAGTATGAAATGTTATTTTCTTCTTAATTCTTGGTAAGGGTGAAGTTTACACTGTCTGTTAGGCATAGCAAATGAAGTTATAGCTGAAATCGATTAAAGCTGTGGAGAAGCATAGCCTTACAAGGCTCTTCAACTTAGCCTGAGAGTCAGAAGATACTTTATTAAAATATTTTTTTGCTCTGCATTGTAATATGCAGAATTGTAAGCAGGAAGGCATCTTCACCAAGCAGAATTAGCAGCGAATGATGCCTGTACTGGATCATTATGTCATTTATGTGTTAGAAACCTGTTTAATCCACAGCCTTGGTGCGCACTGCTTTTTTGTGCGTGTGTGCTGGATACATCTTTCAGCAGCCTCTTAGTTCAAGAGCGCATTGTTTTATAAAATGTGTTAATGTGTTTCTGCTTTGCAGGCAGGCAGAAGTGCTGTCTGTAACTGTCCCCTTAGCTGTGACACAGCCCGTTATTTGGCGTTTTGGAAAGGGCTGATTTTAGGGCTTGCTTTGCTTTCTTTCAGTTGTCTGTGTTCTTGCTTCTTAGCTGATAGTTCTCTGCATGGAAAATGCTTCTTAAGAGTTCTCATTTCTCATGCTTTGCGATCATAAGTGGCTGTGACAGTAGAGCAACCTGATTTAGGGGTGTCGCTTTACCAGGAATGTTGCATTGCTTATTTGAATAACCAGGGATGCCACCAAATATGTAATTGCTTTAAAAGCAGTCTAAAAATACAAAGTGTGAAGGAAGAGAGAAAAGTCCTGTCTGCAGGCATTCGTTTCTTTCTGTACTGTGGCTGTTTATAATGTTATTTCAAAATCAGGTATTTGCTAACACATGCTCTGTGACTCTTATTTTCCCGTTATTGTTGCTTTATATCTGCACTGAGAAAACAGTCGTTTAGATAACAAGTTTTCAATTATATCCTTTTTATAATATAGAAAGCAGTATGAGAAGCAGTAATAAGTTAAATTGGCATCTGCTAATTATGCTGAATACAGATTGTGAGCTCTTCAAGTCGTCCCTTGCCTTAATGCTGTTAGCATATTTTAGCACTGGCAACCAAAGGAAAGAAACTGGAATGTTCCTGCTTGGGGTTTTTTTAGAAAAAAAAATTATGACTTGTGAAGAAGTGTGAAGTTTTGGGGGGTTTTAATGTTTCTGTGCTGGTTGTGAACAGAACATCATACACAGTTTGCTAGCACTTGGCAGAATTGTGATCCCTGAGAAACTGACCTGCTTGGTGATCACTAGAATTAAATTTGACCCTGGGAGACAAAGCCATTGTTGTCTGATATAAAACTTAGAGCAGGAAAAGTTTGAGAGTTTTGTTGACACCAAATACGTGATTCTTTTGGATCTCTAAGAGAGACAATTAAAAATACAACTCTTCTGAACTTAGTTGTGGTTCTTAATACTATACGGCAATTTTGCTCACCTCCACTGAAAACTGAAAGTCTTGGGCTTCCGTGGAAGCAGCAGAGCTGCGCTTCTGCCCGGATGTGCTCGGCTGTGCGTTCTCGCCGTGCAGCAGTGCTGCTGTCCGGCCGCGGCACGGAGCGCAGGCTGCGGGGCTGTGCCGGGACGGGAGCAGCCCGGTGCCGCCCGTGGCCGCGGGTCAGCCGCTAGAGGGGAGGCGAGAGCCGCTGATCCCGGTGCCTGGCGCCGCCGGGAGCGCCGGGAGCCGCTTGTCCGCGGGTGGGTTTGCGCCGGGCGCAGGCACAGCCGGCATCCGCTGCGTGCCACCAACATCCAGCGGTGCTCGCTGGGGCGTAGTGTGCGCTGACACAGGTGCTCTTCTCAAGGGGCATCCCGCTGCTGTGGTGGTGGGGGTGTCCTGAGATAGGTTTAGACGGAGCAGAAACGTGCCCGCGCTTCGTCCGCGCTGGAGTTTCTGCCGGTGGACCTGCCCCGGCTCTGTGCACAGCCTCTCTCTCTCCTGGCTCCAGCCTGCAGAAGAGGAGACTGGGGGTGATCTCATGGTGGTCTTTAGCATCCTCATGTGAGCAAGCAGTGGGGCAGGCACTGGTCTCTTCTCTGTGGTGCCCAGTGACAGGAAATGAGGGAATGGCCTGAAGCTGTGTCGGGGGAGGTTTAGGCTGGATATCAGGAAAAGGTTCCTCCCGCAGAGGGTGTTTGGGCACTGGAACAGGCTCCCCAGGGCAGTGCTCACAGCACCAGCATGACAGAGTTCAAGGAGTGTTGGGACAATGCTCTCAAGCATGTGGTCATATTCTTGTGGGACTGTCCTGTGCAAGACCAGGAGCTGGACTTCAGTGGACTCTCTGGGTCCCTTCCAACTCAGGATATCCTATGATTTTTACCAGTAATGATGATTTGGCACATAGATTTACCATAAGTTGTTTCATCGTTCTGTCAAGAACTGTTGTCTTGAACTTCAAGGATAGCTCTGTGTGATGGGGATGGGCACAGTGGGAAGTGTCCTGTGTGGGGACATGCAGGGTTGAGTGGAGGTAGGAGAGCTCCCAGCCAGTGACTTCTCCAGGTCAAGGTGAGGTTGCCTAGGGATGGATGGGCAGTGCAGGAACTGCATACTTTGGATGTTGGTGTGTTATGGCAGTACTGTAAGTCTTGTCTTCGTATGAGCCTAACTTTGCTCAAAGTGGTGTCAGAGTCTTTTTAATAAGACATTATGATTTTGGCTTCAGTTTTGGGTTTTCTTACTCTCTTATGTGCATGTGTAAAATGCAAAGCATATTTAATGAGTGAATACTTCAAATGCTTCCAAATTAATTAAAGACAGTTCCACATCTGGAATAAATCCAATACCTTTCATGGATGGCTTCAACTTCACGGTTTTTCCCTCTTATGAGAAGCCCTGTGAATATTCCTGTGCGGTTGCTTGTGAAAACTGGAGTAGCAGAATCCACGCTTATTTTACAAAGGAGAGAGAACTGGAACCCACAGAGATGAATAGAATCTTGGCCTTTATTCCAGCAGACTTTGGATAAGACCTAATAATATTATATGATTATATGATAGGCCTGTGCATGGTCAGGTTTTCTCAGGGTACCTTGTCTTGAAAGTAACTGCAAATCTTAATTAAAATTTGTTGTTTCTTGTGGTTCAACTGCTGTTTAAATTCACACAGGCTTCAGAGGGGCTTGAATTAGATACCACAAACAAAAAAAGTGTTTTTATTATAAGCTTTTTTTTTCTGCCTTCTCTATCCCCAGAAGTAAACAAAATGATCAGATTTTTTTCTGTGAGAATGTTGTGATTTAAATTGACACAACTAAGTGACCTAAAGATAGGATTATTGCATAGATAAAAAATGCAGGGTTGGGTTGTTTGAACTGCATTAGCATCAGAATAAGAAATGGCAGGGCAACTTGGCTGAGGTGCCCATGCAGAACTGGGGAGGGTTGTTCTTTGGAAAGCTTCTGAGCTGGGAATTCTTTTCTGAGCCATAAATAAATAAATCTGTGTCCTGAACAGTTAATGAATACAGGAGTCTGGGTAACTTTAAGCTGTTTGAGATACTTAAGAAACCCACATGGTGCTTTTTTTAGTATTGTTGGTTTCCATTTTTTCCCCTAATATTTCCATTTTAATGTTTTTGTTAGGTTGGGTTTTTTTAACTTGCTTTATTTATGCTGAAAGATGCTGTTGATAATGCTTTTGCCAGCACTTTTCTCTAACTCCCACAGCAGCTTTGTTGTATGTTGCACCAAAATTCTGCCTCTGAAACTTTCGATTCTCGAACTACGGATGGAGATAGCAGAGTTTTGTGCTTTGAGTACCTTGTCTTTGGAGTTGTCCTCTGGCTGCTTGTGCTTGATTCTCTGGGGATGCCAAGAAAATTATCTTGCAGGGATCCTACTGTTATTGCATATACAGCTTTTCCAGGGGAACTCAGTGCACTTTGCAGACCAAAACTAATTAAACCTCATGATATTCGTGGCAGACAGATAAGCATAAACCACAATAAGTAAACTGAAACAGGAAGAGGTGAAGAGCTCAAGTTTCCCATGGTTGTGAACAACGACATTCCCCCTGAACCAAGATGTAGGTACCAAATACCTCTGAAAATTAGGATGCTGTTGACTTGGCTGGGAGAGCTACCCTTTTGGCAGTGGATTTTGTGGAGGTAGTTAATATTTACAGTTTTGCGTCTAGCACCTGCCTATTAAAGATTGAATTAATTCAAATTGCCTTAGCATTTACTTGCTGCTGAGTTCTCGGTGAATCTGCATAAGCAGTATCATCTTGTAAAGTTACTGAAGTGTCCTCATGCCCTTCCAGACTTCTTTTAATTCAGAATTTTCTGAATTAATCAGTTTTGATTGGAATTGTAACTTTTTGCACTAAGTAGAAAGTGCCTGACAAAATGCACCAGCTCTCGGAACATTGACAGGTTGTGATCATTACTGGGTTCTGACTTGGTTGATGTAGTGTTTCTAAGTATTCCATCTTGGATGTGGCTTTTGAGAGGGCTTTTATACTCTTGACGTTACTGCCATCATGGCTGTTGGTCATAGGCGAAATAAAAAAACAGTGCTGGTGAAGTGGGTGAGCTGACCATACAGTAAAATGGAATGGGAATGAGAAAGTTCACTCACTTAAATGCTTTGATTGAACAACTGCTTCAAGTACGAGAGTACAAGGCAATGCCTTTAGAAAATAAAGGGGTTAGACAGTCTGTTAATCAGATAATTATGGTGCTATAAGCCAGATTTGTAGGTATACTGATACAATGCAGAAATTCCCATTAGGAAATGCTGTACAACTGGAATACACTGACAGAGAGTAGTGAGAGAAAGCTGTGGCCCTAACTTGTACAGCCTTTTAAGAAAGCACTTTAGGCATAGAAGCCAATTAAAAAGGTTAATTGGGTGAGATCTTTTTTGTGGTATGTGAAAGTAAGCTTTGGAGCTTGAGAAGAGAAAGCAGCAGACAAAGCAGTGAGGTGTTCCAGGAGATGAAGCTGTTCTGAGTGGAAAAATGAGGATTATTCCTACACAATCTGGAAGAGAAGAAGTGTAAAAGTGACAGAATATACTGAAAATGTGAAAGTTCTTTAAATGATACAAGGCGCCCCAAAAATAGTGTGAGTTGAAAGAGCAGGGCAGACAAGTTGCCTTTAGATCTTAGAGATGACAAGGCTTACACTGGGAAAGGAGTAAAGTTTGGGAGAACTGTAGAGACAAGGCCTAAAGGAGGAGGGAGCATGAAGGTGCTGGTGGAATCTCTTCTACCAAATTAGCATCCGTGAAAGCATCCAGGATAGCGACAGAGTTCTGTTACTGTGTGTGTTGTTGGTCAGTCATAGAAAAAAATGAGCCAAAAAGGAATGTAAAGGTCACATAGAAAGAGTGCAGGGGCACCTGGAGAAGCAGGAGTGTTGAAGTATGTGCTCCTGTATAGGACCGTCACACGTACTGGAAGAGAGGAATACCAAAGTTCATCCTCAGCATGACAGAGTGGTTGAACCCACTGGAACTGCTTTATATTCAGTGGTTGTTGGGGAGAATAAGCTGCCACAGAAATCAGGAGAATAAATGAATGCTTGCTGAAATTGAGCCGAAAACCCAGGGGTTTGGCATGATGCTCTAAGTGCTAACTCCAGAAAGCAGGAGTTAATTTTGCATTGGCTTCCTTACTGTAGCCTGCCTTACTATGAAACATCCCAGAGCATGAGCTGTTGATATTGAAGCATAAGTAATCATTTTTGAATTAATTTTAATAATGTGGCCATGAGTCAATATGCAGTAGTGCTTGGTACTAATGAAGTGGACTTTAGACCAGTGGGGTCCTTAGAAGAGTGCAGTTTCCATATTTCTCCTGTTGCACATTTCAGTTTGCTGAGAACTTGGAGCTAAGGACAGCATCTCTGCTTCATTTGTTGCTGGTTATGCAGTTTAATTAGTGCCCATCATTACTGAACAACTCCCATGAAGGTGAATACGGGCTTAGAGAAATCTTCAATTCTGCAGAGGAACTCTGTAACTAGATGCTAAGAAGGGGCTGTTCATACACGGGAAACAAAAGGGCCCTTTATGTAAAAGTAGCTTGTTAGCTTTTTGTTTTTAAGCTGTAGCATGTCTAAGCGATCAGGGTGTCACACACTAATAAACTGGCCAGTCCCTCTGGAATAGACATTCTTGGTGGTGATTTAGAAGGTGCATTTATACAGTAGTCTCCAACTTCATTACTACGCTGTTTCCTTGGATACTGAACATTTTGCATGTAATTACGAGAGGGATGTTAACAATGCTTCGTGATTCTAATGGTTTTAATAAAAGTTTTTCATATTGCTTGGTTAGTGATTCTCTTTTTCCTTTAATATTCTATATCAGAGAGGAAGAACAAAAGGAAGTGATTCTTGTCAGCTAATTTGCACAAATTCTTTTGAGCCAAGAACAGGTTTTATTTCTTAGAGTGTGGAAATCCTGCATGCTATTTCTGGAATTATGTTGCTGAATGGGTTGTGAATAGGGGTTAGAGTGCTACTATTCATTGAAACATGAAATTCACACTGTTTGGGAACAATTTTACAATAGTAAAGAAAAAGCTGTTTAAATGCTGGGCAGTAAACAAAACTTGTTACGGGTGTGAAAGCATTTAAATACTTCATGTGTCTATTTAAGGCTTGGGTATTTTGATAGTGTTCAGTATGTTTCTCAAAGGTACTTTCTGCTCTTTACACACCATCTTGGTTGCCTCAAGTCCGGCTGTTGTTTAACAAACAGTTTGAGCTGCCATGGACATGGAAAGGATCCTGCCTGCCCCAGGCACCCGTTCCCATCTCCCTCCCTCCCTTTTGTTCACAGGCGTATTTGGAATAGGGCAGCTCAATCCCCACTGAGAACAAAATCAACAAAAAACAAATAAACAAAACTCAAACTAAACCAAAACAACAATGATGAAGACAAAATCAATGCCAAAACCATGCATGCACACAAAAACCACAAAAAATAAAACCACAAAAAACACCAGCAGGAAAAAGCAGGGGGATTGATCCTGGGACAGCTGCTTTGGTGGCCACGGTGGCTTATCCCGCTGTAAAGTGATCACCAAGCTGTGGCATGAAAGGATTATGCCTGAATATAATTAGGTTTAGTTGCGCAGAGTGTCTGCAGCTCTTGCAAAGAAGTTGGTAGGAGCCTTCAGGCTGTGGTGCCCAGGCTCACATGGGGATGCACCATCTGTCGTGGCCCTTCACTGCTGCTGCACGTGAGCATGAAGCTGTGTGTGTGTGTTACCTCCATGGTTTTTGCACATCTCATTGTTCCACTGGCTGCAGAGCATGCTTTCATAGGCACTTGAGGAACATCTGCTTGGGAGCAATATTTTTGCATGTCAAAAAAAGAATTAATGCTTTCGTGTTCTTCAAGATCCCCTTAGACCTTGGGATATTCCCTAGAAACACAGCAACAAGGATTTAAACTCTGAAATGTCTGTAACTGTCACAGGCTGTGTGGTTACACGAGGTATGAGGGCAGCTGGGCGTGATGAAATTGGCCGTACGTGTGTGTGTGTGTGTGTGTGTGTGTGTGTATACCCTCACTCAAGCTAGAAGTGTGATCTCTTACTGGAAGCTGGTTTCAAGTTCAAAACATTTGAACTTTATTTTTAAATAATTAAAAATAAAGTTCAATTAAAAATAAAGTTTTTAGTGTTGAAAGAACTACTTTATAATCCTACTGATGCTTTTTCTTCAGAGAAACAATATATTGTGTAGTTTCATTTAATAAAATAAAAGCATTTTTCCAAAAGCTGGAGAATACAGAATATAATAAAGTGGCATTTGAAGATAAATTCTAGGGATGCATATGAGAAGGTTTTTTAACAGTATAGTCAGTTTTATTGAAGTCCTCACAGCAGCTTTCATATGCCAAATGCTACTGGCAGTTTATTCCCATCGAAGTGGCACAGAACTATATTATATACAGATATTTTGTCCTTACCCATAATAGCTTCACAAGCGAGGCATGCTGCTTTTTTCCCCCTTATGTGTGGATTTGTAAGTTTGCTTTAGTTAGCTTATGCACTGCTAGTTTATGCATCTTTTTTTTTTTTTTCCCTGCATAGTTTCATCTTAAAAACACAGAGGAAACAGGTTAAATTATTCCCAATAAATTTGATCTTTGACCTAATGCTCCCAGAAGCAACTTCTTTTGGCTTTTTACTTTTCTGGAGATTTGCAGGGGTCAGTTTGAAATGGCAGCTGACTTTCAGTCAGTGCATTGTAGAGCCTGAGGAAGAGCTATCTGAAAGTAGTGCCTTGTTACGTGGAACTTCGTTTTAAACCGAGGTTTCAAATTCAGGAGCAGCAAGCCTCACTGGGCATGAGATAAGAGCTGTTATTTAGGCTGGAGTCGTTTTTATTTCATCTGAGCAGTTTTTCCCTTCTCTTGTCAGAAGAAAAAGGGTAAGAGAATGGTGAATATGTCCTTGAGCTTGCTTCTGTGGGATGCTGTAAGAGGGAGCATCCATGTACCTTTGCCTAGTGCAGCTCCTGGGAGCTGCACACCATCAGGGCACTTTTGGCATGAGGCAGGAGGGATGGAGCAGCATGGCATAGCCATGCCTGGGTTTTGAGGGAACAGGTGGGATGATATGGGAGTGCAGCACTGATTACTCCCCTCTTGGTGAACAAACAGAAGGTGTAAAGCCAGTGACTCTGTTTTGAGAACATGGATCAGCAGCTCGGGGACATGAGATCTACCCCATTTATTTGCAAGCACTAGGCTGGATGTTCAGCACGTGATGTGTGGTGGTCACTTCACTAGCAACTTCTCTGCTTGTCAAAGTGTCTAAGGGATGGGGTGGCTCTATTATGAAGGTACATCTGCAGGGACTTGGTGTGGCACCAGCAGGCAGGGAGCAGTCAGACCAAGGAGTCTGACAGCAAACTAATGCACAGGAAGGAAAAATGATGAATGCATGGTTGGGAGGACTGGTCCTGACCTTGCCTCGCATGTTTAGGTGACTTCCTCCGGTCGGTGTTTGGTGTGCACGCACAGGATTTGGAAGCATGGACTTTGCAACTTGACCTTTGGCTGCAAGCGATCCTGACTCCAAGAGAACAGATAGAAAAGGGTGAGACACCGAGATGCGGCTGTTCTTCCTGGTGGTTGCCATTGTAAACAATCGCAGTAGTAGTGGACTCATAACACTGTTGTTGATGTTATTGGTGTTATTATTATTGTTACCTCTGCCTTACTGGTCCCCATTTCATGATCAGTGTCTACTTAACTTTCTGAGATATCCATGTAATTTTGAAGACCAAATCCAAACTCCTGACCTGTGAATAAATGATGAGTTTTGAATGGTAGCCACAGCAGTGGTGCTGAGAAACACAACTGTATGACCCTCTGTTCTGGGAATTTAGGCCATAAATGCTGGTGAGTATTGCTTTGTAGGGAAACCTTCCTGCCCTAGATTTTGCAGGTACCAAGGGCAGCACAGCGAGGCAGTGAGAGCTGGAGTATGTGGGAGGGGTCTCCTGTGTAACCTGGAGCCAGGGGCTTGGGACGCTGTGCCTGTTTCCTCATCTGGAAATGGACTGAGTGTGTGCACTCACCTGACCTTCAAGTATGCACGAAAATCAGGGACCTCAAGGGCAGTGCTGTCAGGGCAGGTGGAGGCACTTCGCAGTTGAAGCTTTCGTGACAGCCAGTGAGTGTGGGTGCCTCAGAGAAGTCCGCTACCTGTAGGGATTTCAGGAGGTAGATAGCAGTCTGCCATGGAGTTCGTTCCTGCATCCCAGTATGCCTGGTGGTCAGGCTCTCCATGAAGCCTGGGCTGCTGTGCTTCTTTAAAGTGCGTTTCACAGAGAAAGGGCAGATCGTAGATCTGTATGGCTGTTTCCCCTGGTTTTCCATGCACTGGTCCTGTAGATATTTGAGGAACGTGCTTCTCCAGAGGGAAGCATGGAGCTCTGTTAGTGAGGAGAGCTAAAAGAAAGCTTTTTTCTTTTAGCTTCTTTTTTCTTCTTTCTTTAATTTTGTATGATTTTGACATTTGAAACTGGATCATAAATGAAAATGCACTTTTTCTGAGGTTCTGCCTCTTACGCCAAATATTTTAAAGGCACTTTTCCAAAGTGATTATCAAAAATCTGCATTAAGAGATACCTCATTTAATCTAACATATGCTGATTGCCATGAAGATATTTTCAACAGATAGTCTGCCACAGTGTCTGCTATTCTTCAGGACATAAATAACTGCTGGACTGTAGATGACTCTGTGGGTAACTGGCGGCTTACGGGTAACCTCCTTTCTGGCACAGAAATAATGGGTTGTTTGTTCCTCCAGTTAAAGTCCTGATGTGTTTTGATGTTTCTGATTTACATTTTTAGCACTGCTTCTGATACCATTCAGTGTTCTGTGAACAGTCTTTAAACTTGGTGTTTATTTTGGAGCGTTGGTTTTCCACCAAACAAATATGTGATTAGCAATTAATGGTTTTGCTATAAATAAACAAAAGCGAACAGTTCAGCTTTAAATAGTGATCTCTGCTCTGCGGAGCTTTTAATTGAGCCCTGCCTGCAAAGTTGAACCTTTCCAAACACGCAGCTGGCTTTGAGGGACTCCCAGCTGTGGTGGCTGAACTGGCCGAGTTGGAAAGCTGAAGCTGTGGTGGTTTGAGTTAATGTATGGTTGGCTAAAAAGTGTCTATCGTGTCAAATATCTATGCATGAGCCGTCCATTGGAGGGGGAAGAACGGTGGTTTCAGTAGGGATGAAACGTTTGAATGTGGAAGGAGTTCCAGCATGCTGAAGACTTCCAGTGCTGTGCTTTTCCCTTGAGGACTGCTCTCTCAGTGGTGGCAACTGGTGGAGGTGACAGCAGAGGTGGTACCAGAGGCTCTTCCACGCAGCCAAGACAGATCTGTCTCTCTAAGTGTCTCACAAGCACTCCTCGTGTGCATCAAAAATAGCACGTTATTATATTCCCTTAAAAATAATTGGATTTAGCACCTTGTATGGGTTTGGGCATTTCTAATGAAGATAGCAGTCCAAGGCCAGCTTTGTTGGAGAGCTTTCTTCCTTGCAGTGATTGAACCTTAACACATGAGCTGGAAAGAAAATTTCTGGGTTTCTCTCAGAACTGTTAGGTGGTTTAAGACTGACTCCATCTACTATTCTATTTCCCACATGATGTCTGCAGTGAGTATTCCACTTATCTGACAGAAGGTGTGATTTATTTGACCTGATGTAGCTGTGCATTGCTTTTTGCTTAGGCAGGTTAACCAACTACTGTGGCCTGAGCTAGAAGTAATTTTAAAAAGTAATGGCAACAGCCCTCTCTCTAAATACTGCCTCTTTGAACAAATGACAAACCATCTGATTTTTCTGCAGAAAAAGTTGGAGAGCGGCCACTGTATTTATCAACAATCCTTTATTTTGTTTCTTTCTTTCTTTTTTTTTTGTGAACAGTTGTGAGCTCTTACAGTTTGTCCAAGTTTCTAGGGACTCTTTCATCAGAGGGCCACTGAGAGGCAGATTTTGGGGAGCTGGCTTTCAGAAAGGTGACTGCTTTGCAGTGCCTAGCAGCCAGACCCATGTAGGTATCTCTAGTTGATTATAGACAACTCCAGTGTGTTGCTCTAGAAGCAGCTCTGGGTTATGCCTGTGGCACAGCAGCAAATGCCAGCACCCTGCAGACTCCTGCCCTAACGAAAGATAAATGTTCATTGCTAAATCTAGGTTTTGTTCTCAAATCTCAAACTTGTTGAGAATCTCAATCAAAATATTTTCTCCTTCCACTTCCATCATGATCTCTTTCTATTGCTGTGTGTCACAGCTCTCTTGAAGAGAAATGACGCTGCAAAACCAATAATCCAATTCCTAGCCTCAAGAAAGTTTTTTTATCTTTCTTTCTGCCTAAGTCAGTAAGATCTAGCTAGTTCTCAAGTTGTTGTTCTGTTTAATTGTGTTTTTATTTAAAGGCACGTGGCTGCATTCATGTATTCTTTGGTGTAGAGTGAAAAGCTTTACCCTACAGTCTCTCTGTAAAGTCTTTACTGGACTATCATGATTTTGATTTTGCATCTCATAATCATAGAACTATTGAATGATTAGGTTTGGGAGAGATCTTTAAATATCATCTAGTCCAACCTGACAGTTTTTTCCCTTAATCTCCATTTTAAGTTGTGCGTTTTACATGGAGCTGTCAACGGTGAAGAAGCTTTTGTATATGCATCTCTATTTTCAGTCTTCCTTCATTTGCCCATCTATAAAGGTCTGGACCATTTAAGCTGCCCTACCTCCCCACACAGAGTGTCTGAGGGAGATATATAGTATTTTTTTCTTCTGAGAGTAACAGCTTACTGCTGTCCTTATACCTACATACCTATTTATGGCCCTGGAAACAGTAGTTGTAAATCTCTTGGACTTCTTTCTTACTATAAA